>JAQQRF010000503.1:0-157639 GCA_030523145.1 Trissolcus brochymenae
TGTATACAAAATTGAAATGCAATCAAAACACCAATCAAAAATTAATGTACTGCATGGCATATAATATAATTCAAAACATCTCTTCGATTTAATTCAAAACTTTTATTTTTGCCATTAATCATTTTAAAAATTATAAAATGGATGAAAAACTTGTAAGGCGAATGATATATTTTTTGGGGCAAATGATTGATTCATTTTGGGGCATATGATATGAAGATAAAGGCGTTTTGGGGCAAATGACTATTACCGGGAGAAACAATAGCTCAAAGAAAACAAATGGTGTCAGAAAGATTTGAAGACCCGTGTAAATGTCCAATTTGTGTTGGAAAAACTACATACCAAACTCTACAAGTAACAGGATCATGCGTTTTATAAATTAGTAACTATATTAATCCAGTTTTTCTTTGAATTTTTTAATTGTTTTTTTTTTTTTTTTTTAACAGTCACTGGAAAAAAATCCCAAGAAAATGAGGGAACTAATAATGATTCAAGCGAAGATTGCTGACATCATCTCCAAACATTCTTTGTGTAAGCCGAAAACTGCAGCAGAATTTTTTCGGCAAACAACAGAGCTGTGCGAAAATCTCATCCCGTTTTTCACAATGGCTCCTCCATTATGTAAAAACGTGATTAGTTATAAAACCCATTTGATGGGTATCTATTTCGAACTGCACACTGCAGTTTACAGTTTTTTGGCTAACTCTACCTAAAAGTTCAAAGTAATGCCTAATTTGCTTTCTGTATAAGCTATTAAAATATTGGTTTAATCGAGTCTATCAAAAATATTCATATAACTTTTTTTGTAATTTTAGTTGAGACAACTAAACATGAAGTAAATTGACATCATTCAATAAGATGTTTTCACTGTTAATTTATAACAAAATTTTGGTTATTAATAACCACTATTAATGTTTCTTAATAACCAAAAAATTCCACATTTATGTATTTCATTAAGGCGCAGTATAAAAGGTTATGAATTATATTTTGTTTTGTTTACAAAAACAAATCAAGGTTAGAAGGAAATACAACAATTGTTTTCATGAAATATAACATCAGAGGGTTACGAGTTTGTGCAAACGCTCAAAATATATCTTGAATTTCAATTTTTTTTTGTTTTTTGAAATTTTGTTCAAACAATCAATATTAAAAGTTCCGTTATAATTTGTAAAAGTCAAAAAACACATAAAGTGTAACCAAAAAAGTATTAGTATTATAAAAAGGCATAAGCCCTTTTGTTCACCGTAAATATTACCACAAAAATGTGTTTTTTTATAATCTGATTTAAAGTTCCCCCCCCCCCCCATACAGATGTGGAGTATATGTGGAGTATGTGGTATTTTTGTACCAACTCTTTCTTTTGAACATTTGTTATTTTGTGATTTAAACTGATACTTTTGAATTTATTTTAATTCAAAGGAAGATATTTTAGTTTGTTTCATGAAAAATATTTTATTTTTGTCATTACTTATAAGCGTTGCTATTTTTGATTATATACAGTTTTAGTTATGTAGATACATAAATACACGTATCGTTAAAAATGCATTTAGAAATTAAACGCGTGTATCGTGTTTTGTTTAGTGTTAAAATTCTGAAAAAGGTTATTATGCAATGAAGTCCATAAAAATTAAAAAACGGGAAGTCCACTTATATGTGTGGTCGTTCCACTTCATGCATTTTGGCGTGGATACAAAGTTTTTACGTATGTTATATCTTTAGATGTCTACGTGAACAATGATGATATAAAATTAAAAACAAAAGAATTGTATATTTTCAGTTGATTATTATATTTTTATTCTCACTCTTATTATGATTTATTCATTTTAAAATAATAAATATTTTTGAATTTGTATTTGCGAAACAAGCGGAATGGTATGGAAATGGTTCGGTCTGAAGTTAACCTCAAATCTCAATTACCCATGCACTTTTATTTTTCAAAGAAATAGATGTAAACATTGAACATAGTCGCTAATTATAAGAATCGTAAAAAAAGGAGAATTATTATTTCTTGGAAAAATAAATTTTATAAACTCAAGTGATTCAAGTCACTAGTAGATTCTCGAGTGTAACTCAAATCACCATCTCTGCCGAAGCGATATCTTTTATACTGTAGGTAATTTATTGATTTTGAAAACAAAATTGAAAACTAAAGAGGGTTATTATTAAGGTTATTTTTATTGTTGATATTCTACAAGAATTTCTTTTCTTAAAAACATAAATTAAAATCTATATATCTGGAATATATATGTATATGATGCAGATTTATTAATAAACAACGGTATATATTGTATATTCTGCAGAGTTTTTTATGTTTTGAAAAATGAGATAAAACTATTTGATTTTAGGTTGAGATGGAGATGAAAACGGAAATGGCTTATTTAACTTCTTCAATGAATATCCCTTATTACAATTTTTCTAACACTTACAACTTAGAAAAATTGGAAAACCTTGGATCTATCAAAGGTTTTGAAGATGTAATTTCCGAAATACTTAGTGCGTTTCCAGAAAAGCATCCGTATTTAGACACGTATATGGGAAGCATAATTGATGAAATGAAAAGATTTGCTGAGAAAAATTCGGCAAGGGCAACCGAGCTACGGAATAAGGGCAATAAATTGTACGCGAAAAGCAAAAGTGTGAAGGATTTTGTTAAAGTATTTCGAGCTTACAACGAAAGCATTACGTTGGCGCCTAACAATTCCCAAGAAATGGCTTTGGTCTACGGCAACAGAGCCATGGTATTATTTCGGCTCAAATATTACAACGAGTGTCTAGCAGATATCAATCGAGCACTTTGTTTAGATTATCCAGATAAATCAGTAGGTAAATTATTGTTCAAAAAGGTCCGTTGTATGAAGATTCTGAACCATCCAGACCTTCTGATTACTTACAACGACTGCCTCAAGTGGATAGACAAACACTCGACAAATATTCAAGAGATGAGAAGAGAAATCAAAAAAGCTTATGAAGAGGAAGTCACCCATCCTTGTTTGAACCCAGTTAATACGCAATTGCGAGATGACTTGCTGGATCATATGAAAAAGTTGTGTCCGAATTTAGACAAAGTGCAGATTAAAAGAAACAAAAAAGGCAAATTGGCTTTGGTTGCTACTAGGGATATCCAGGTGAACGAAGTTATTGGCATTCAAAAGGTGTACACCCAAATTCTTCATACAGAGAATTCATATCTCGCTTGCTGTCAATGCGTTATCATGTGCTTGAATCCGATCCCTTGTGATGGCTGTTCTGTGGAAACATACTGTTCAGAGTCATGTAAAGCAGAAGCATGGAGCAAACACCATCAATATGTATGCCCAGTCATGTATATAATTAAAACATCTATGCCAAATTATTTACTTCCTATAAAGATCTGCATGGTTGCTATGAAGCAGCTTGGCGGCATTTTACCGCTCATGAAGGAAGTTTATAAAATGAGTAAAATTAGTGGTTTGTTCAATTTGGATATTGCAATGTTATCTTCGAACTTGAAATTTAACTTTTGAAATCCGATCAGTAGAATAAATTAAATTTTCATTTTGCAGATATAAAGCAGGAACACCATATCGTAGATGGAGTCTATGCGTCCAACTCGTACAGGAACGTTTATTACATGATTAACAAGGCTTCTGTTACAGAAATGGGTTATGGAGAGCCTGTTATGAATGTGTGCTCGTTTGTCAGCAACTTAGCCACGCGAACCACATTTTTTGGTCATCAATATAAAGGAGAATTGATAACATTGATGCAGGAACGTCCACTCAAATTTTTTGCAGCACTTATATTAAGACATTTTGTAATGTTGCAAAATTTAACAAGGGTAATATATGTTAGACTATTTCAAACCACTCTAATAGTCAGTTGGCTTAATTATTTTTTTTTTGTTTTTAGAACGAATGGACCCTGCAAGAAGAAATTATTATGTCTTCAACTTCGGTGTGCCCTCTGTTTCACATTCTGGAGCACAGTTGCAATCCTAACTCGGTCAAAGTTTCACTCAAAGATCACCAGATACTGGTAGCTATTGATAAAATAAAGAAAGGCAAGGAGGTAAGTATGAAAAGGATGTTGACGTTATCCTATAAATTTTAAACTTAATTATAATTTATTATTTCAGATCAACATTTCAAAAGGTAAAAGAATGTTGACCTCCAATGCAGACACGGAATGCGAATGTCAAGTGTGCATACAACAAAATCCACAGAAAATGACTTCATTCTCAGTAAGAATATTCTACTTTTTACTTATTCATTATTTCAACAACATTATTTATTATTTGTACATTTTGATTATTGTACCACATGTATCTTTCTGTCAACAGGAAATAAAGGAGGAAGCGTTGTTTCATATGCTCTTTCTAAATGAACAGATGACGATGACCATATCTGATTATGAACAACGGAGACCAAAAACCCATTCAGAATTTGTTAAACGAACAGCAGATTTTTACGAAAAATTTTACCAACCATTTTCCGCAGCGACAACTATTTTGCATAAAAATATAATACATCACAAAAATCATTTAATGAACCTCTATTTTCAAATTCACAGTGATATAAACAGCTTTATGTGCGACCAATTGGAATAGTTGCATAATAATATAAATCATTATGTGAATCTGATAATTTTCATCAAGAAATTATCCTGCTTGATTATATTATTTCGTTTCTATGAAAACGAAATTTTTGTAAAAATGTGTCTCTTTCGCACATCCTTAGTTTATTGTCATTACTTTGTTCGAAATAACTTGCTTCATGTGATCATTTTAAATGTTTAAGTTTTATTTTCTTTACTTTCAGATGTAGATCAAGATATAAATATATGTGCAAATTATAATTTTTTTACTATGTTTAATTATTATAACAAATTAAAAAAGGTTTTTTTTATCTTTTTTATATTTTAAAATTTATTCTTTTTCACCTGGTCAATTTGTGCTTAAAAATTATTAGAAACTACTTGAGCGTCCCTGCGCTATACACAAAATATGCAGTAGCAAACTGTCCTCTGGAATCAAACGAGGGCTTAATTCAAATATTACAATTAAACTGCAAGTTGAATTTGTAATTTTGTAATAGTTTTGTTATAATTTGTCGAGAAATAATAATGATCATTATAGGCGTTTAAGCAATAAGTCAAGAAATTTAAAAATTAAAAAACTGAAAATAATGAGTTTGTTATGATTATGTTATGTTATGAATAGTTATGTAAAATATATTTATGTAATATGCAAAAGTTAAAGTAAAATTTTTATATGATTTGCACATCAAATATAAGTTACATGGAAACTGTCCGCGGTATATTGATTTTTTTTTATGAAAATCTGAATCTGACATTAAAAACAAAAATTTATATTTGATAAAAATGGACGAGACCTGGACGAAGACAAACAGAACAATTGTTGTATTAATTGTATACACATAAACGCGCGCTAAAATAACGACTGCAGTAATTTTTGAAAACACGTATAAAAACGATACCGCAACAAAAATGATTACCGTTTTGAACGTGCATGTATAAAAGACAACAATTTAAACGACTGCAGTAATTTTTGAAAAAACGTATAAAAACAACAACGTCAAAAACAAACTCAATTCTCAATACATGCCTCCCACTTGAGGTGAAAATGTAAGTCGTATAGGTGCAACAAGGATGGCGTTAACGATGCATCCACAAGTGGAAGAAAGACATAGTGAGATCGACTTATATTTTCACCTTAAGTGGGAGGCATGTATTGAGAATTGAGTTTGTTTTTGACGTTGTTGTTTTTATACGTGTTTTCAAAAATTACTGCAATCGTTATTTTAACGCACGTTTATGTGTTGTACAATTAATACAACAATTGTTCGGTTTGTCATTGTCCAGGTCCCGTCCATAAAAATGGACTCTCATAACTTATTTCCGTTGTTGAATTGCAGTTTCCATGACAGTGATCTTTCCATTCGACAAGTATTCTTATAATTTTGATTTTTAGAATTAGAAAATTTTATTCGATTAAATCTTCTATCACTTTTATATTCATGTCATAATCGTCTAGTAATGTTAAACTGCTCATTAATTGTTGAAATTACCAAATAAAAATTTGGTCCTCCTTAGAGCTTAGTTTTTCTACGCAGTATATCATAGCAAATTAAAAACTAAAGAAATCAATTGTTTTAAAACAAAACAAATAAACTTTTCTTCTCTGTAAATATTTTATCTCATAATAATGCAAGAAGTCAATAAAAGAATAGTGGTTAGTGATTTCCGCATAAGTCATATGTTGAACGTTGGTACTATTGTCAATGGCCATTTCCCAGTTCCCACATATTCATGATGTAGACGATGAATTCAAAATTTATCACAATCAATTATCAATTATTATTCATCAATAATTATTCAAATAAATATAGATCTAAAAAATAGAAACTGTTCTTGAAACGAATGTTTAATAATTAATTTTATATCTAATTTAATCTAGATCTTATAAAGACATTCATAGAATTGCATCAAAAAAATAATTGTACAAATAAATTAAAATTGAAAATTGAGAACATAGAAAAACATTATTTTGTATAATAAAAAAAACTTTATTTTGGTTTAGACATTATTAGGTTTTAAAAATATACCATTTTCATTTCACAGCAG
The DNA here is from genome assembly GCA_030523145.1 of Trissolcus brochymenae. Lineage (NCBI taxonomy): Eukaryota > Metazoa > Arthropoda > Insecta > Hymenoptera > Scelionidae > Trissolcus > Trissolcus brochymenae. Next base: position 6,619 of record JAQQRF010000503.1, read on the forward strand.
TTTAATGACTCGAAAAACAAGTTTTCTTACTTGTTATATTTATTTAATTAAAAAAAGAATATCTACATTTTTTAAAATCATTTTTTTCTTTTATTTCGAATGTAAAATTATATTGACAGTTCATGGAAAATATTCATGTTTTATATTAATGATATATTGCAAGTAATTTAACAAAAATACAAATATTGAACTTAAATTATTTAAAATATAGCTGCTATAATCAAACTTTGCTTATTCAAAAAGCAATTTTGTGTTACAAGAATATGACAATAGATTACAATAATCAAATGACAAAATCTATAACAAAACTGAAACGAGTCATCGTTGATTTTACTGTATGTATGTTACTTTACAATTGTTGAAAGACTCTTTCAGGGTTTTGAATAGACTTTCAATTGAGTATCTTCTGTAAAGTATTTTGATATTTAGCGTCTGAGACTCGTCCGCTTTTACAGATTCAGCTCGAAGTTGTTCTACAATCTCTATCAATTTGTTAATAACAACTTTTCGTTCATTTGAAATTGCCAATTTTACAGCATGACGAACTATGTCTTCCGATCTTTTTACATTAAAAATATAAGCCGTTAAAGTATCAGCAACAATGTTTAATTCATGCAGGGAAGGCATTTTGTCAAGGAATTCGCAAAACACATTAAGGTCTTCATCATTTGGTAGACTATTATAACATTCATCACATCCTATTCTCAATCGCAGAGTCAATGATGTCAATTTGCTGAATTTCTGCGGTTTTCGTGCATTTGTTTGAAGACAAGTAAAGCAGATTTCTGTATCCAGTTTTTCTAATTTTGGAAATGACACAATCACGTCAAAGATCGATTCTATGTAAATTCGGTCTGAAACAAACAAATATTTTATAAAAAAAAACTAATTCCATATTCATTAAGATCATGAGAAATGAAATTGGATATTTATTTTATAAATCAATGGTTTTTAACCTAATTCAAGAACTCGTAACATGTTAGATGTTAACATTTGTTCGCAAACCAGGTCTCTCAAACGTAATAGTTCAATGTATCGATATCTCTCGGGATAACTTTCATTAGACACACGAAAGTGCAGCTCTTCAAGTTTTGGATATTTATTGATAAGTATTGTTATCAATAAATCTAACATTTCAACATCAAAATGTTGTGCTCTTTGTGGAAATTGTACCGATAATTTTTTGACCTCTGGGAATGACTGCAAGACCTAATCAGGAAAAATACATATTAGTTGTCTGAAGACATTGTTTTAACAAGAAAAATAATGTCAAATGAAATGTGAATACCTCTTTCAACAACAGTTTGCAATTTGCTTTTTTGATCAACCCTAATTCTTCTACTGAGGTGATTTTGTCATTAAAAAAATGAGGATTAACATTGGATAAACAATATTTATCCAATGTCAAAGTAAGTTTCTTCAAGTTCTGATTTGATCTCACGAAAATGTTGAATAATTTATCGCTTGGATAGAAGTGAGCAACAGAGATGTGATCCGAGCACTTTTCGAGTGTTTTTAAAAACGCATCCACATCCAGGCCCTTGAGGTTATATTCATGGTCACCTAATTTGATGCTGTTAACACTGAAACGTGCTGTTAGTGTGATCTCAGTGACATGCTGTGCAGCATACTCCATAATGGCAATAACTTTCTTTGTTGACAAATACGGATTTTTCGGCTTATAATTGTTCACAATTGTTATCCGGTTGATTCTTTTCCAAAACCTTTCGACCACTTGTTGCCATTTTGCACACACTTCGGATAGCAACAACCATTCTTTTGGACCACAATTGAGGAATCCGAAAATATGCTCGAGGCATTCGAAATTTAGCATTTCCATTTTGTCAAAATTTAAGCATTTGATGCCTTTTAATAATAACCGTAATAAATCAACCAAACTCAAACAACCAAACTCGAACAAACTCAAAGGAAGGAAACAGCAGTGGACAATGTCAACATGAAAAAACAGTATTGCCAACATCTGCCATTCAAATATATTGCTAAGTGCCCAAATTTTCCTGAAGATCGTTCAGAGTAACGAGATGTTATATTGAATTAAATGATAACCTATGTAAATTAAAAATTCTGGGCATAATTTGTTTTTAAATAAAAATTACGAGACTGATATTTTTGCCACATAATTGTGGAAATGAGTAACATGCAATTTTCATATAATCGAGAGATGCGGCAGAATCTTTTTGTCAAGTCAATGCTACTGCACTTTTTTTCCCGGGACGTATAATAGGGAAAGGTTAATTATTCAAAAAAAGGGGGTAAAAGAAAGGGGGTAATTATTCAAAAAAAAAGATCACTTTGCGAAAAAGAGAGGACAGTGGCATCAAACTTGGCGGAGAGATGCTACCGCACTATGCGCAAGAATATGCAACAAAAAATAGAGTAAAATCGATACATTTTTAATATTCGCGATTTTTCATTTAAATTTTTGAAAAAAAAACGCCCCTACCAAATTGGAGTTTCCAATTTCTGCAATTAGGGGACGTTAGTAACGCAGATTTTAGAACTTTAAATTAAAATTAAAATTAAATTAAAAATAGAACAAAAAAGGCCTGACTACAAAATTTGAGATGAGACTAGAAACTTTCGTAAAATCAATTACAAAACATTTGTAAACGCATTTTTATGCGATTTCGCTTTTAGTTGAGTTTTTGCGAACTTCTAGGGATATATCTGATTCCGAAAAAAAAAAAAATAGATGAAAACGGCCTCACTAAGATATTTTGGACATTATGCAAAATTTTCATAAAATCGCTTTTTTCACACTATAAAAACGCATTTTTATACGATTCCGATGGTATCTTGCTTTTAATTGAGTTTTTGTAAACTTCCAGGGTTATAACTAATTCTAATTCTTATAACCATTCAATTCGTGCACACAATGCATCAAATGTGGCTAATATCGGAAGTGAGAGAGTGCGCGCGCGATTTGAAATCAGACCAAAAATTAAATGTAAATTCAAGTTGAATAAATCAATATAATTACATCAATTAATTAATTTTAATATATTTGTTATACTTATTTATGTTCATGACAATTAAATTATTACCATTTATTTGAACAACGTTTTATAATATAAAAATATTGTATAATTTGGAAATGTATTACTTATGTACAAACTTTTGCTACAAGATTCTGTAAATCTTAAAGCAATAAAATAATTTATTTATCTTATTATAATTTCATTTGCATAAATATTATTTCATCATCCAATTCTTCTGTTCTTTCTTTTACTTACATCGCGATTATCACAAGTTTTTAAATTCTGAATCAACCTAAATGCATTTAAATTCAATTAAAAGCAATATGATCGACATTTTAATGATGATATCAAAAGCATAAATAAACATGATTTTTGGCTAATAATTGAGTATACTAATGGTGTTTTTAAAAAAATACAACTAATCATATTTTCCAGCTCTTGCATTAATTTTTGCACAATCTATTCTCATTTTGTTCCATAAAAATTTTAACTGTATTATCTCAGACACAAAATATGACTGCAAATGATTATAACACAAATATTAAAAAACAGTTTAATCAAAGTATGAAATTGATTTTTAATTTTATTATAGTATATTGATATTTGCGAATTCAAATATGTTGTATTTGTCCAGCTGCGCGCGAAGCGTAACAAAATGAATTATTTAATATCCAAACAAATACCGCAATTTTAAAATGTAAAATTGTGGAAAATGAATAACTGAAATTTGAACATTTAGAAATTCATAAAATATGATGTTAATAGATAGTAAAAATCCTAAAATATGTTCCCAGTCATCAGCTTTCGTTTCTACACCTTCATTAGTCTCCATTCTTACCTGAAAATAAATGTTTGTGTGTCAGGATTGTAAGAAATGCAATTCAATTGTGTAATGTAGACCATTGTTTCAATTACGTTTTTTATCATGTTTTTTTACTCTTGTATGCATATATGCAATTCACCTTGTAGCTTTTAGGCGTTGCAACAATAAGGATCAAGTGGAATAATCTCTAGATTGCAATTATTTCACTCGATGATCGTGTCAGATGTCTATATAGGTATAATCAATGTTCAAATAAGTTTTCAAATAAATAAATAAATAAATAAATATATATATATATATCCATGACAAAATGAGAAAGTATAAGATATAGGTGTATAAATAAAAGGTATATGATTTTTCAAACGCTGCTCTCATTGTTATAAACATTTGCCATTTGCAATCGATGTCTGTTCAATAAAATTGTATCTCTTTTTCGAAGTTGTTAGGAAAAGTTTGCTCATATCGACAAACGTCATTGTTTTTCAGGGTCGTCCCATTTTCGAAGAAGAGTAAATATATACATATATATATGTGTGTGTGTGTGTGTGTGTGTGTATGTGTGTGCAGCTAACGACGTTGTGTTGAAGCAATGTAAATTAAAGGGACGAAAATGTGAGGGATAGAAAATTGGCAATTGAAAGGTGTGTTGACGAACTGAGTGAATGAGACGTAAAAGTTGTTGATGATCGGGCGGATGAGGTGAGAGCAAGAGCCAGACGGAGGATGGGGCCGGTGGTAGTGTGTGGCACGCGTGGACGTAAGAGAGCGCCGCTGCTGCGAAGTGCTGCGAAGGATTGACGTCAACGCGCGTTTTTGCCGCTAATCGTGCGCGGGATTGGCGCTCGACTCGACCGGCGGACCAATAGGGGCGCGCGTTTCTCCGCAATGGTCGCGTAAAGAGCCGGCGGCCATTTTGTGTTATTATTTTCGAAAATCTTGGCCCTCGCGCGTGTGTTGTGGTGTGAGAGTGGTGTGTGTGTGTATGCGCGAGCGACGTCACACGACTGGGCCCCAAAGTGTGTGCAAGTGCGAGAGGGATCGGCCCGGCTCACGAGCAGTTGTTGCGAGGAGTCGAGTTGCTCCGAGCGCGCCGCCGCTGGTCTGGTCGTCGCACGAGAATCGCGTGTGTTCAGAGCTGCCGTTTCGTCGTCGAGCAACGGCCTCTTGGTGGGTATTCAGCACGCGCGCCAAAATCCAAAACAACAAGATCCCCCTGTTGCCCCCTCCCCTCGGCCGTTTCGCGCGCGCTTTTGAGGTTACCCGGACGCCCGGCCCGCGCGCGCCTCTCCGACAGACGATTATAACCTATAAGCTTCTTCTAGTTGGCGCGACGCGCGTGCACACAGTTCTCCAGTCTGCTCATCCGCCGGTGACCGTTTTTGCAACGCGCTGCTTCTTCTTCTTCTTCACTTTGAATGTCGCGTGCCCGGACCAATCAACTTTCACCGGAGTAACCGAGTCCCGAGGTGCTGATGCCTGCTCATCCTCATAATTTTCCTCCTTTCCCTGTATCTGTATCTTAACGCGCCAATTACATGAGGTTAGAGTCGGTTAATCAAACTCAAACTGACCATCGCCACCGCCGCCGCCGCCACCGCGCGCGATATCAAACCTTTCTTCCACATTCTTACTGTAACACAGTTCCTTGATAACCAGCTTTTTTCCATCAATTTTACTCTTTTCACATGTTCATCCAAACTGCACAATACATCTCTCTTTTCAAACCGCAAGTACAATCAAACCTCTACCTTTTTTTTTTTGTTTTTCTATCAATTTTGCACACGTCATTTTTTTTCTTTTTTCTTCTTTTTTCAACTGTACATTTTTGGTTGGATCGCAAAAGACACGTTTGTATGAACAAGTGGACGCGCAATTTCGTGCAAACCTTGACCAAAGCTGGTTCTCAGAGATACTTTTGTCATACGATGCCTGGTGTGTGTGTGTGTGTCTGTGCGTGTGAGTGTGTGTGTATGTATGTATGTATGTATGTATGTATGTATGTATGTATGTATGTGTGTGTGTGCTGGTGGGTATGTTTGTGTGCGTGCGAATAATTTTGATGAACGTTTGATGTTGAGTTTGTTGTCTGTACGAATTGCTGCGCCAAGTTGAGGTTATGTGACCTGGGGGCACCTTCTGCGCTAACTTTCTCGCAGTTCAGCAATTTTCCAACGTAATTGTTTCAAATTATCCATCATGCCTCATCCTCAATTTGATTCTTTTGAATTAAAAAAAACGTGCCAGAACGTGCTCTCCCTCCTTTGTTCCAACTTTGTCAGTTGGGCGAAAATGTGGCTCATCTCCCAAAAATGAGTTTTTTTGTTGATCTTAGTTTTGGGACAATGTGTGATGCTCAGAGATGCACATAACCTCAACTTTGAATATTCAGTTTTGTGATTTGTAAGTCTCTTGTATGTAATGGTTAAGTACCTAATTGAATAAATGTAACAATTGTTAAAGTAACAACTGATGCAAACAAAAAGTAGCAATAAGTGGACTATATAATTTTAATGAAAAATTATGTACTTATTGTAACCACCAATCAAATTTATAATTGAAACTAAGAAGAGCCGAATAAACAATATTGTTGAGAGTTGAATTGCATTGTTTATGTGATCACTTGTAACATGCATGTTATACATCGGGGGCCAATGAACTTTAACAACAATTTTACTGTTCTTTTACGTTTTGTTATTATTTTGTTTGTTTTGTTTTGTTTTGAATACAAACGAGAGCAAATCTTGTGCATTGATGACTTGTGGAAGGTTGTGAAGATGTTGATGGAACGAGGAGGAAGGATGATAGAGAAGTGAACGAGTGAAATTATCCCGAGTATGAAGTTGAAAAACAATTTTTGTAGTTAATGAATTTGATAAATTTGCTTTTACAGATATTAAGTTCGCGGAGAAATCAATCAATTAATGATTAGCAATGGCAAATCTAACGGAACAAGCGTCCAAATTGCTGGACTTCAATCAGAAGTTAGATATAATGCTATTGGACAATATAGTAGGATGCATGTATTCTGGTATAGGTGAACAACAGCGAGCAGCGCAAGAAGTTTTGACAAGACTTAAAGAGCACCCTGATGCCTGGACACGCGTAGATACTATATTAGAGTATTCACAGGTACCCCTTCTATAATTCAATATTATCATTCACTAAGAAAAAATATTTTTTAAAAAACCGTGTTGCTTTAATTGTCTTTTATGTTTTGTTATTGCAGAATCAACAGACGAAATACTACGCATTACAAATATTGGAACAAGTTATTAAAACAAGATGGAAAGTTTTACCACGAAATCAGTGCGAGGGAATCAAGAAGTACATTGTAGGATTAATAATAAAAACGAGCAGTGATCCAGAAACGATGGAAAATTCAAAAGTCTATCTCAGCAAACTGAATATGATTCTTGTTCAGGTAATTTTTAAAATTTATTTTGGTTTCATTTATAATATTCAAAGATTGACCGTTGAACTGAATCGTGTGATTTGTTCTGCAGGTATTAAAACAAGAATGGCCAAAGAATTGGGAGTCGTTTATTGGCGACATTGTCGGAGCCAGCAAGACAAACGAGAGTCTTTGTCAGAACAATATGGCGATCCTCAAACTCCTATCCGAGGAGGTCTTCGACTTTTCGCCCGGCCAGATGACCCAGACAAAAGCGAAACATCTGAAGGACACGATGTGCAGCGAGTTTTCGCAAATCTTCCAACTGTGTCAGTTTGTGATGGACAATTCGAAGAACGTTCAACTGATTTTAATCACACTGGAAACGCTTTTGAGATTTCTCAATTGGATTCCTTTGGGTTATATTTTTGAGACCAAACTTATAACGCAATTAATATACAATGTAAGTTGTTTGCAAACAAATTATACAAATTGATATACACGATTTGAATTAACCTAAATTTGTGTTACTTTTACAGTTCTTGAACGTACCGATATTCCGCAACGTAACGTTAAAATGTTTAACTGAGATCGCAGGTGTGACCGTGACAAATTATGACGAGATGTTTCTTGTGTTATTCGTCAACACGATTCAATTGTTGGAAGAGATGCTGCCAGTTAATACAAACATCCGCGAGGCCTATGCTCGCGGCCAGGATCAGGAACAAAACTTCATCCAGAATTTGGCCATGTTTTTGTGCACTTATCTGAAAGAGCATGGACAGCTCGTGGAAAAGAAGCAGCTGAATGACATGATGCTGAAAGCACTTCATTACCTTGTGCTCATTTCAGAGGTCGAGGAAGTCGAGATCTTTAAAATCTGTCTAGAATACTGGAACAGTCTTGCGGCTGATCTTTACAAAGAGAATCCGTTCCTGCAAAGCCCGTCGCCGTTCGTGAAGAATAATATTACTCCGGGCCCGCGACGAGTGTTTTACAGTCAAGTTCTTACCAAGGTCAGATACATCATGATCAGTCGCATGGCCAAGCCAGAGGAGGTTCTGGTAGTTGAGAACGAGAATGGAGAGGTTGTTCGAGAATTCATGAAGGACACAGATTCGATAAACTTGTACAAAAACATGAGGGAAACTTTGGTCTACTTAACTCATCTTGATTACGTTGATACAGAAAGAGTTATGACGGAAAAGCTCCAGAATCAAGTCAACGGAACCGAATGGTCTTGGAAGAACCTCAATACGGTAATTCAAATTATTCATTATTATTATTATTATTATTATTATTATTATTATTATTATTATTATTATTATTATTATTATTATTATTGTTATATTCATTTTTATTCTAATCAATTGTGCTTTTTCGCAGCTCTGCTGGGCTATTGGGAGTATTTCTGGTGCGATGCACGAGGAAGATGAAAAACGGTTTTTGGTAACGGTAATCAAAGACTTGTTAGGTCTCTGTGAGCAGAAAAAAGGCAAAGATAACAAAGCTATTATTGCGAGTAACATCATGTATGTGGTCGGACAGTATCCAAGGTTCTTACGGGCGCACTGGAAATTCCTCAAAACAGTTGTCAATAAGTTGTTCGAATTCATGCACGGTAATGTTTTAATCATCTTTTGTCACAAAATGGTTACAATTTAAAATGCATTATCCTATTAATTATTTTAATTTAAATTTTAGAAACACACGCGGGCGTGCAGGACATGGCTTGTGATACATTCATCAAGATAGCCCACAAATGCAGAAGACATTTCGTTACGGTACAAGTCACTGAGATGATGCCATTCATTGAAGAAATTCTTTCACAAATGAGCAGTATCATTTGTGATCTTCAACCACAGCAGGTAATTTAATTGCTCGATTTATACTAAACTGACTTTTTATTATGGGAAATAAAATGAATTGAAACATTCATCTTTTATTGTTACAGGTGCACACATTTTATGAGGCTGTTGGTTACATGATAAGCGCACAGCTAGACACGTTTATGCAAGAACAGCTCATAGAAAAGTATATGCTCTTGCCGAATTCAGTTTGGGATGACATTATCAGTCAAGCATCCAAGAATGTGAACGTTTTAAGGGACCCGGAAGCTGTCAAGGAGCTTGCCAACATTCTCAAAACAAACGTGAGAGCATGTAAAGCACTCGGCCATCCATATGTGATGCAATTAGGAAGAATTTATTTAGATATGCTGAATGTTTATAAGGTATGAAAATTTATTTATTTCCAAACGCTATTGTTGTTGGCGTTTTTATCTGCAATTCATCTATAAATTTTATTCAACAGGTGATGAGTGGAAACATAACCGCAGCAATTGCAATGAATGGTGAAGCAGTCACAAAACAACCACTTATCAAGAGTATGCGTGTCGTCAAAAAAGAAACCCTCAAACTCATTTCCGACTGGGTTGATAGATCAACCGACCCTCAGATAGTATGACATCATTGTTTTTAATTTCATCTCTACTCATTGAAAAAATACAATTAATTAATTTAACTTTTTTATTTACAAAGGTCTTGGAGAATTTCATACCACCCCTGTTGGATGCTGTACTTTTGGATTACGAGAAGACAAATGTCCCCTCAGCTCGTGAACCAGAAGTTTTGAGCGCCATGGCAACGATCGTACACAGATTAGAATGCCACATTACTTCGGAGGTTCCGAAGATATTTGACGCAGTTTTTGAATGCACTCTTAGTATGATTAACAAAAACTTTGAAGAATTCCCTGAACACAGAACCAATTTCTTCCTTCTCCTCCAGGTGAATTGTTAAATGCTGTGTTTGTTGTTATTATTATTGCGTACAATTATTATTTTTCAACATTTTTATTAATATTCATTGTTTCGTTTACAGGCAGTGAATTGTCATTGTTTCCCTGCATTCCTAACAATTCCACCGGCCCAGTTCAAGCTAGTCCTCGACTCTATTATTTGGGCGTTCAAACACACAATGAGAAATGTCGCGGACACGGGTTTGCAAATACTTTATGAGCTTCTGCAAAACATCGAGCAGCACGAACAAGCAGCTCAGAGTTTTTATCAAACCTACTTTACTGATATTTTGCAACACATATTCAGTGTAGTCACAGACACGTCGCACACTGCTGGTAATTTTTTTAATTAAAACAGTATACGTCATTAGACGTGTTGATCGAATAGCTTTCAATAATATTGTTCAATTTCAGGATTGACTATGCATGCGACCATCTTGGCGTACATGTTCACGCTAGTTGAAATCGGTAAAATCCAAGTACCGCTTGGACCCATCCCTGACAACACGTTGTACGTTCAAGAGTTCGTTGCAAGATTACTCAAAGTAGCATTCCCGCATCTCACGGACAACCAAATTAAAATCACTGTCCAGGGACTATTCAACCTCAATCATGACATCCCCGCCTTCAAGGAACATTTGCGAGATTTCTTGGTTCAAATCAGGGTAATTAAATTTGGTTGTTGATTGATAAATCTTATGATGAAAATTATATTTTGGTGGATAGATGTTTTGATGGTGAAATGAATTTCAGGAATACACTGGTGAAGACGATTCTGACTTGTATTTGGAAGAGCGGGAGAATGCTCTGAAGCAGGCACAAGAAGAGAAAAGACGGCAGCAAATGGTGGTGCCTGGTATCATAAACCCACACGACTTACCCGAAGAGATGCAGGACTGAATAAGCCGCGGGCAGAAGCTTATTAGCGTGCGTTTAAGTAAGCATGGCGAACACGACTCCATCGAATGTGGTACCGCCGTATTTTTCTGCCTGAAATTAAAAACAAAAAAAAAAGGAAAAAAAATTTACCACCTATTGTTACAATATTGTTCATCGTTGCTCCCGCGAAGCCAGACAAACCATTAACACGACAATGACATGATTATGTCCACGACAATTATCAAACGCAGTTTACAATTAATTCAGTTGTCATTGATACCTATCGAAGCCTAAGAGTGTAATATTAAATTCATATATACTCTTGTTACGGAGTTCAGCCAAGAGAACGGCCACCTTCTCATTGTCCGTTATAGGATTTTAATGATGAAAATGATACTAGTTTTTGTTATATGAGAATAAAATTAAACTAATAAATGGGAAAAAAAAGATACAAATGTATTAACGATTATACGGATTGCTGATCAAACACGATTGTCTGCTTGGCGATGCTATTTTGTGTGATTGTACATTTTGCGCCTGTCATAATAATATTTATGTACGATATAATGAGCTGTTAACGGGTTGCAACAATTTGTTTCATTGCGATTGAACTGTTTTTATGTTAACTTTTTTGTGGTTTTCAAGAGGGCGTCCCGTGATTATCTGTAAAATGTATCCACAGCATTTCGCAGCGTTTAAACTTTTATAAGACAGTCAGACGCCGATTACAATCAGTTTGATAGTTTAGACAATGACAGTAGAGCACACCCTTTTGAATATTTGAAAAGTATTCATGCCGAGAAAAGATTGATGAGAGTGTGAAAGGAGAACAAACGAGTGTGAGTTTGATACACGTAATTTTGATAAAAAATAATGAGAATGAATAAAAAAATGAAAAAAAAAAAAAAAAAAACAAAATCACAAAATGATTGAAATAAACGATGACAAGTTGATAAACGTGAAATTACAATTACAACCTTTGTATCTCATCCTTTTTTAGGTCTTCTTTTTTTCATGTGTTTGATTTTCGTTCGGTGAGTTTTTTGAGTGTTCGATCGAATCATCAACTGTTTTGATTAAAACAAGATACAACGAAGGAAAAATGTGTTGCGTCTTGAAAAATTTGAGTGATATAACAAGTGGGTTTTATCAGTGTGGGTGTGAGTGCGAGTGATTTTTTTCTGTTTCTTCTGTCAAAATTAAATGATGAATTTTTGTAACTATTTAGTTGAACGAGTGAAGATACGTATCTTATGCATCAAATAGAATCGCCTAAGCAGGATCGACGTATCGGATTAAATAAAATAAGGATATTAGTTAAGAGAGAATAAAAAACGCATTAATGAAAGGTAAATGTGCTAGATGAATATGTGTGTTTTTATTCGACAGAAACGTTCGCGAATTCGCAAGTGTCGTGGTGTGCCGCAAAACAACTTTTTAAACCGACTAGCTAGATAGCAAGGATCTAATAAATATTTTCTACAGATATAACAATGCAACGTTTTTTATATATATAACATATAATTATATATAATTATATATATAAGTATATATATATATATATATATATATATATATAAATGGAAAATATAAAACGAAGCAACATAAACTTGTGGAATCGACACAAAATGAGATGAATGAGAGAAAAAGATACGGATGAGCAGTGAACAAGTGTGTGCTGAGATGAAGAGTGAAAGAGAAGCAGAGGAGAGGCTCGAGAAGCAGTGGTGTTGCTGACTTCATGTGTTATTACGTTTTACTGCGGAGCGAATTGGCTAGCGAGTTTCATTATCTCAACCGTGCTTGCGTCCACTTCGAGACTTTAAGATTATACAAATACAGAATACGATTGTATAGCGTTGTATGTTGAATAAAATACTTGTAGAGTAATTGTATAAAAAAATGTCTTTTGGCTAAATAAATGTAACATGATGACTTTGTAAAACCAGACACGAATATTATGATTCCAGCTTAACTTTAGATTTTTTTGCAACTTTTATTTCTAAAACAAATATCAAATAAAATATAATACTTATGTAAATAAAGTAAATATATTTTGTTAAACATTTTTTACAATAAATCAATTGTAACATTCATTTATTTATGTATTATTTTTCTTCAGCACCAATATTGTGTTTGATAGATTATCTTTCAAATTTTCTAATTAAAGATGTACACAATATTTTAGTTGTATCTAGATTTGATTTTCCATTATAGGTTTAGTCAATCAATTTTGTACCTGTCGTCAGTTTAAAATCAACTGAAATATCATCATATAAAAAAATTTCTTATCCGTCTTGTTTCCCTCAATGATGATTGCCATGTGAGAAAAGGAGACACGATCAGATGGTAGTTGCGCATGAAGAATGCGCAGAAGACAAGTCAACAAAATAAAATCAAGTGGAGAGAGGTGCATAAAACGTAGTCTGCTGAGTAATACCATCTGTGATTCTGAGGTTATCAAACTTATTGTCAACTGAAAATCGAATGGCAAAAAAGATTACGATAATTTGTGTGCCCAGTCGTATGATTGTTTGATTGGATTCTAATCATTTGGCAACAATTCGAAGCTACAATGACGTCTTGACAACAATCGATGGGAAGAAAAAATGCAGAAACAAAGATTGTGAAAATTATACCTAACAATTGGATTAATTTTCTGCGGTCAATTTTGAAACTTGTGGAACTATGTCCTGTCAAATTAAAGAGGTCGCCAGTATTGTCAATCTGCAAGATGTCAAACAACAACTTTTGGCTGGGGTACATTATAAATGTGAGTTTACAGTTTGGTGATAAAGAAAAATACAATCTTATATTATCGTCATTTGCAAATTGTGCAAATTCACATTTGTGGTTATATTTTTAGCAAGCAATCATCAGAAAGAGGATGTACTTTTTCAAGATAGTCTGATATCACTGTCCCCTACTGGAGAAATACTGGCCATTGGTTGGAATAGCAGGATAGTAGTATTGGAATGTGAGTAACAACTACATAGATCTAATAAACAAATATAAATATATTTTGAATATATTTTTAGCTAAGTGGGATTCTCAAGAACCAGGCCAGGTGAAAAATAAACTGACACCGTCCTGGAGCAAGGAAGTAGCCAGCAGTTACAAGTAATGACAAAAATAAATGGCCAAATAAAATTAAAGCTAATTGCAAGTTGTGGTAATATGTTTTAAATAAATTTCAGCGAAAGAATAACTGCTATAGCATGTATACCTCTCATCCTCCTGGGCAAATCCGGAGCTGGTGTCAGCACGGATTGGACATGCATCGCGATTGGATTTACTACTGGTTTCATCAAGTTTTACACAGACGTAATGCCAATTTTATCTTACACCCAATCGGTGAAATGTTTTTAATTAAAAGATTGATTCAAATGTGAATACTTTACAGGATGGAACGTTTCTACTCGAAACGCAACTGCACAATGAAAGCATCATTCGAATCAAATGCCAGTCATTTTCAGCGTCCAAATATTCCGAAGATACGACTCAGGTTGAAGAGTTGCATGTTATTTACAGCTCTGTTGTTTGCATCCTGCAAGGATTTTCATTGTGCACTACATTAAGATCTTATAGAACTCATCTAGCTAAAGGTTGTTGTTTTTTTAATCATTTCATAAAAGTTCAAATAAAATCAATTACTTTGATTGAATTGTAACATTTTGATTATCAGTACAAGCAAATTGCACTCAGCAGCCACCAGATATCAATTTGGTGTGCAAAAAATGGGGCTTTAGAAATCAGGATTTGATGAACGACTGCCAGGTCATCGGTACAACCTCAGTGAACACGTTTGATCATCTAACAACTGCCTCAATTTGTGGGGGATTCAGTGCGAGTTACAGATCGAGTGCACCGCAGCATACACTTGTCACTGCTACTGGCAAACGGCCTTTTGTCGGCTTCCATTACGTTTTGGAGGGAGGCTCTGCTCCAGTATTAACTGATGTTGCAATTGCCATGGCAAGCAAAGTAGCCAATGCTATCGGTTCTGCTGTTCCGTGAATATCCAAACTCATATGAAAACAAAAGGAAAAAAAAAAAGAATCAAATTCATCTTGTGTTATTTTGTTCATTCCAGGTGGTTTCTTAGAGGAAATAAATCTCTTACAATTCCAGAGAAAAATAAGGGATTGCTAACAGAACCGGCGGAATCAATGACGTGTAGATTCGGCTTGAGTGATCTAACTCGAGAGGGATACACGATAGTTCCCAGCCCCAACAAGATGTTGTCTGTGATAAGCGACGGAGTGGGGCGAGTAATTTTGGTGGATAATATTCAGGGTGTTGCTGTGAGAATGTTCAAGGGATATCGAGACGCACAGTGTGGTTGGGTGGAAGTTGTTGAAGAGAAACATCGGAACTTTGATTCTACAGAGGGTAGATCGAGGGATGCTAAATCACGACTGCGTCGTGCATTATTTTTGGTCATTTATGCTCCAAAAAAAGGTGTTATTGATATATGGTTGGCACAGCATGGCAGCAAAATCGCTACCTTTTCTGCAGGCAAAAATGGACGGTAAATATACAAATTCAATTAAAAAAACTATTCTTATAGGCTTTTTAATATTCTCAATTAATTTTCATCAGGTTATTGTATCTTAATTACGGTCTGTTTGGGTTGAATGATACCGTGACACCTTCAAGACCAAACCGAGCTCATTATCCTTGTGTGTTCATCGATTCTCTTGGTGGGATCAAAGAAATTATAGTACCGTTTCATTTTGCGTTGGACAGTCAGAACAGTCAGAAATCGCGGGACCTGCATTTATTTAGAAAGCTCAAAATTTTTCTGCGCGAGGAAATGTATGACAACGAGAAGTTGGTTAATGAAATAAAAAATACATGCACAGAGTTGCGTACTAACGAAGTGAAGCTACAAATTCTTGAGATGTTAATGTCTAATAAAAATATTGTACCTGATGCTTTGAATTGTGCTGCAGATTGTCTACATAATGCAGAATTAGACTTGAGTCAGTTTAATTCATACATAATTTTAGACAAATACAAGGTAAGCTCTATTAATTTTTGTTTTTGTTTTTTTTTCATTTTTAGGTAACGACAAATTGGAGCCGATACAAAAATCCGTTCATTTGTTATCCGCTCAGTTGCTTCAAGTAATTGAGTTTTACAAATACGTCAGATCGAATTTTGACGATAATGCGAATTTCAACACAGAGAAACCTATACATTGTATTCTTCAAACGTCCGAAAGAGAAGCTCACAGGATGCTCAAACTTTCGAAAACAGTCAGAGAATTGGAAAATTTGAACGTAAAAGGACAGAACAGGGTAAAGTTCGAGGAGAATGAACGCACTTTTCTCAATTTCATATCTTGTTTCGGGTTTAACGAAAAGGATATGGTTTCTGTGCGCAAAGGCATTTCCTTGTATGACAAGTGTGTTCTTGGTAAGTTTGTTTTGTTTATTCGTCATAAATCATCTTGTATAATTTTGACAAACTCATCTCTCGTTGCAGTGGAATTGATTTATGACGGAAAGATGTATTCGTACGAGACGATCTCGGCTTGGCAACGAGCTGCAAAGCAAAGTCGCATTGAGCCATTGACGTTCATGGAACTGTTACTATTCTATTGGCTAAACAGGAAATTCACTGACTGTTTGGAACTCGAAGTGATAAGGTGTCTGGAGATGGTGCACACTGTTTGTTCATTATCCCGTATGTAAAACATATTAAATTATTATTAATAAACATAATCATAATAAGTTTGTGTTGATATCAAATTTCATTTTTGCATTATAATTTTGGTTACAGAGATCGAAGAGGTATGCGCTACAGAAAATAACCAAACCTCACAATGGTGGGATAATGTGCGCGAAGTGCTATCAAACTCGACAAATCCGTTCCATGCTCTGATTGTTGCGATGGCTTGTCGAGTTGTGGCTTTGTCATTGGAGAGGAACAAAGAATTGTGTGCCAACATTACCGGCGATAATGGCAGTGTTAACGGTGATAGCGATGATAAGCTTACGAGAACCCCATCAGTAGATCAAGCACCAAACTCGGAGACTAGAAATACCACAGTTAGCTCATCTATTTCAGCTCAAAGTTCGATTAGTGATTGGGAGAATGTGAGCACTGAAACTTGCCAGTTTTCGCTCTTGATTGGAAATTTGGAAGACATTACCACTTTGAGTGCCATTGTTAGGTAAAATTCCTTGTCTGATAGCACAAGAATTATACATTTTTTTTCTTATCTAAAACCCTTTGACTCCAAAGGACGAAATGTCTTGCTCATTTAAAATACATCGGCGGTCTGCACATTTTAAATAAGCGAAATATCTCGTAGCAAAAGGGTTAATACGTAACAAAACATGTTTCAGCAAAAAACCAAATTTGGATGCGAGCACGACGTTCTTGGTTTTAGAATATGAAAAAATAAATGTCTCCCTTGAGACGATCATCAATCGAGGAAAAGGTAAGTAAAGATTCAAATGATGGAAAAAATGTTGATTTATTTTGTTTACAATAATATAATTATAACATTTGTAGGTTCCATATCTGAGATTGTTGCAAAATGGTTAAGCTCTTCCGGTGTTGAGCCAATCAAACTAATAGACACAACAGACATAGAGTTTGATCGATTGCATCTTATCCAAGAGTTGTTGAAAAATGAGGCTCATTTAGAATCTACAGATGTTCCCGAATTGTCCGCACAATCGTCAACAATTCCCATTATCGAGATGGGCTCCGAGGCGAAAGACGAGGAAGAGACGTGTCTTCTGCAAACAATTAGTAATTTGTATTCCCTGTACCGAAAACATGATTTACATCACACCCGATTGAGATGGGTATTCAAATATATATGTTGTTTGCAGAAAAAGTGAGCTTGTTGAAATTACACTTTCCATATAGTTTGACTAGCAGCGTGCTACTGGCTAATCTCTGTTGGGAATACGTTATGTTGTGGAATGAAGACAAAACTCGATTAGACGCTTTCGACGCGGCTGTGACGGTTTTACGTCATATCCCGATGAAACACATGCGTCATGGTAAGCCAAAGTGTGATTACTTGCCACACAATCTTAACGTCTATTAGCATTGATTAAGTGCAATTCACACCTGGGATATAAATTATCTCGATGATATAATTAATTAATCTAATTCAATTAAATTTCTGATTATTTTAAATTGAATTATTCTTTTTAGGCGTTTGCAGCCTTTTATGGACGCTACACGTCAAACAACGAATGGAAGCTATAGCTGAACTAATGAATGAACACGGTCAGCTACCAAAAAAAGGCTACTTCGTTAATTTCAGCACAATTGGATTGACTGTGAATCAAATTGTTTCGTTCCTCCAAACGTGTGTCAACTTTTTAGATATATTTTTGGACGTATGTATTGAATCAGTTGTGTACGTCAAATATAGAATTCATATTTCTATTCAATTTATATTATAACTTTTTTAGGCAGAAATTTTGGAGTCTGATAAATGCATTGAGATAAGATTTGAAGAGTTGTGGGAAACTCAAGTAGCTGGTCCTGAACCTTTAGCTACGTTAGCGGTCTTCCAGGCTCCGGCTTGGTATGATTCTGTTATGCTACATTCGATGCTCGCCAATGTCCTTTATATGATGGCACACTTCAATCTAACCGTCTTTAAACCTTTGAATAATTTATTCGATTCTATGGTAAATTTGGATTAAAATAAATATTTTGTCTCTCGTATGAATTTGATCGATGGGTGAGAATTGTATATTTTTTTGTTGCTTACAGGAGCAGAGATCATTATTCCAAGATATTTCAGACAAGCCGATGTTTGTGGTGCAACAAGATCCTCAGTTGGACAGTTGTCGAATGGAATTTTTAAGGCGCGTCATTACGTCATCAATGGAGTCTATTCAACAAGACACCACCGAAGCGAGCAACTTCAATTTTCAGCAAGCCTTTAGTTGGATGTGTAAATGTCAAACAATGGCATCCATTTGGAAGATAAATACCGATGAGCTGAGAATTCACCAAGTTTGCCAGCTGTATCAGGACGGCTTTGATCGATTGGCTGATGAGGTAAGGCTGTTTCAACAAATACGAAATGCGAATTCAAATTCGCGATTCTGCACCCTAGATGCAAAGTTATGCATCCAATCAATCCACTTTGTCGACTTTATATTACAAAATTATTCATTCGAAATAAATTGCACGTATTCGTTTACTACATTGCAGGTGATTATCTCTGTAAACGATACTGCAAAGTTGGCGGAAAATTTATTACCGATTGCAGGCGGCAGGCTCAGATCTCATCTTTCAAAAGTTTACGGCCAAACTTTTTTAAATGATGTTTCCAGAATAAGCCCTACTTTGAGAACTTATTTGCTGGGTCTTGATTATGTACGTGCACGCCATAATATAATTGTATCATTAATCTATGGCATTGTCTGAAATACACGGATGCTTTTCTTTTAGGTTGAGTCTAATCAAGTGTTCACGAATTGCACAAACGACGATACCATTGAATTGGCATGCAAGGTGGCGACCAACTTGCCAGAAACAAGCAACAATTATCATCTGGCGCAATTGATATTGGATGCCACGTTGATATTGACCGATGACACGTGACATGAGTCAACATTGTTTTCTTGTACCAGGACCTTCTTTCTTAATAGGTTTTTATAAGATGATTTATCAGACCGCTTGAAATCGTGCAAGGTTTGTCGTTTCTATACAGTTTTCGAATGTTTATATGCATTTTTTATTGCAATCTATTGGATTCAATCAGTCGATTCAGTTAACATTTATTAATACAACAATTGTAAATGGATTTTGAAGTGACCTGTAACTGATTTATATTGTACTTAGGATAATGCCAAAGCAGTACTCGGAATATACTAACGTATGACATAGATATTTAGTGTTAGATTATCAACGAATCATGATGATTCATAACGTTTTATTTTTGTATTAGTAAAGAACCGTCTCATAGAATTGAAAACTGTTGATAATGAAATATTGTTTAACTATAATAATAAAAAGAAAGTTGAATTAATCGTAAATTGAACAAACTTTGTTGAGTGTAAATAATATTGCCAATCTACAATCAAGCTCAGCGTCCAAGTTTGTACGAAAAGTTTACATCGTGGATCGGATGCGAGGATAAATAATTTTGATTAGCTGTTTACTGATTTATTTTCGTAAAAATGGCGATGGAATAACAAAGTCAAATTTCGTTTGATTACAGTCAGATTAACGTATCATTTGATAAGACTAGTGAGAAAAGGTCTCCATACATATGACATTATCGTACACTCATGCAATCTGGCACAGCCGCGCATACTTCACACTCGAACAAAAGGTAATAAACTGTACATATATTTTTTCATCGATTCTCCTTTCGTTTCTTTATCTCTCTCGCAGACTTCACTGAAGCTGATTGTCAATATTTTTTATCGGTCCAGTTGATCTGCAGACTTGGACCAATATATATTTCAAACTTTTACTCTATCATTGTCCTCATCCCAAATATCAAACTTTTATTTCTCATCTCCAGATATAATGATTGCAACTGCAACAATCATATCCCCTAGCGTTTACATACTGATTGCTGGTACTAAATTAATAAGGTACACGATTATTTTGCGCTCCAGTTCAATTTTGTTATTCATCGTTCAATTTAAAAACGCATGTTGAATCCTTTGTAGTACATTCGTGTGATGTATTCTCGATTCGTGAATTCAACGTGGTGTATCTCACTTCCTGGACTACCAACCGTTGTTAACCATTGCGCCCTAAAACAAAGTTCAAAACTATCAAAATCAAATTTCGTTCGTTATTCATTGTAATGTTTGTTTCATTCGTTTCAAATTGATGTTCAACATTTTTATCCTATTTGTGGTCCTGTCTGACAAACTGAATCTTGGCTCGAAATTCAACAAAAAAACTAAAATAACTGAAGCGGCCAATTTGGCTCCTTTCTTTTAAATTACATATAGCGTATCCTTGTCGTGGCTAATTCTCGTTATGTAACGCGAGATTTTACCAAAAATGTTGATCGTGTGGCCACGTTTAAAATTATCTTCTTCTTTCCGGTTTCAAAATTGTTGTTCTAAATGTTACTCAATCAAAATTAGTTTGCACACTCAAAGTTACATTTTCAATACTTGGGAAGAAATCTTGCAAACATTTTGTATGACAGCAACTTCAGCAACATACTATATCGAAGTAATTTCAAAACTGATCAAGTGCATTTAATTTGAGAACTCTTTTTGTTAGTTGGATAGAGGCCAGAAAGTATTGTTTGTGACCTCGAATTATGCGTAAGGGCGGCGTTCCGTTACAAAGATAATAAAGAAAGAAGATACGAGCTTTTGTGCAGCCTCTCAAGTTCTCAATTGTTTCGTTCGCAGATCGATTATTTGCGAGGATCAAATCAATTTTCAGCCACACCAATGGGCACGCAATTGACAGATTAAATAGATTAGTAGGTCTCTTGCTTGAAATAACAACTGTTGATTCGGCTTGCCGATTGTCATTGAGATCTCTCAGATCTATTATTTAATACACCAAATTATAATTACCCATTATAATCGGCATCTCTTTCGTTACACCACAAAGACTTTAATCAAAGAACTTAATTCAAGTTTTAAATCATTTTCATTTAGAGTTTAATGACTCCTTTTCAAAACTTTGACATTATATAAATTAGTGAAATGCAGTTTGAATTATGCTTAGATTGAAACAAGTTAAACAATTTGAACGATTGTCAATATTGTCGGGGTAACTTACATTTGTTGAACCATAGATTCAGGTCCTTGCATCATTCCAAGAATCGTCCCTCGAGGCGTGTTCTTTACCCAACCACCGAGGCCCAACTGTCTACTAATGTCTCGCACATATTTTGGAAAATAACAACCTAAACATCCGGTCATTTAGTGGCATCAAATCAAATCAACGAATTCATTCAAATGTCGTTAAAAATGGTAAAAAATGGGAATGAAAAATTGACGCGCGAACACAACTCACCCTGAACTTTTCCATACACTTCGAACTCGACGGACACGATGGGATCATTTTGGGGATCATCCATGGACATTTTTCTCTTTTAATTGACAGTGTGACAGAAAGTTGGAACCAAATCTTGACCGTCGTTCGTTCGTTCGCAGGAGAGCAAAGGTGACAATTTGTATGTAATTGATCGGCTGCAATTTAGCGACGATTGCCCTCTCAAACTGATTTTGTTTTAAGCAACGACGCGTTGTACAATATGTTATCCTCAAATAGATTTCCCCACTCGCGTAGTCAGACAGTCTTCGGACCATTCACGATCAGTCCAACGTCGATCAATTAATCAACTGTTACTCATTATTTTGAGTATTTATTTAACTATTCTGAATTTCATTTTGTTCATTTTTGTATTTCATCTCAGTTTTGAATCTTGATTTCAGCTTACTTTCAAATGCTGAATAACAAACAATGTCGAAGAAATATGATTGAACAAAATAATGATATACAGTTTAAAAAGATTACACCGAATTGACTTTAGCCGGCAAATAGAGGAGGGCATATGTGACAGCGGAGAATCTGCTCAGCGCATTTCAATGGAACTTGTACTCGACGCAATGTGCTGCATATGTACGTTTATGCAAATCACTTTTAATACCTGCTATCTACTGCATATTAACCAGACACTTACTAAATACAGTGATTTTGATCGTCGCTTTTACCACGGCCAACACGCGAACAGAAAGCTTTTCTCAAATTTCATCCATTTTAATATTCGAAACAATCTGAATAATTTGCTCTCCTCCTAATTCATCTTTTTTGTATAAACAGAAACTTGGATACGTTAATTAAATGTTATCTGGACGTTGTAAAAAAACAATCATTTAGAATCAATCAAAGGGATTGAATGATTTTAAGCTGATCTGGTCGGTGATATTCGGTATAAGTGAAAGCAGCAAATGAAACACTGGATTTTTAGCATCCGTGCATACTTGGTAGATCTCATTAAAGGTGCAGACACTTGACCCGGTATTGTTAATTGCACTGCACGTGAGTAAGCCGGAAAAAGGAAAGAACAAGTGTGATGTGTGACGAGGAAAGAAAAGAGACCACCGGATCGAATGCAAAAGTAGCCAGAATTACTCACTTATGCACGTTCGTCCATCATCTAACCATGTCTGCACTTGAAACTTTTCTAACATCCATACACAAGGGTTTGCGACACGCTAAACCTGCCAATTCAGTCTCGTTTAACAAATCGTTAACAAACATTCGGAGTTTTACGCGAGACACATTCTTTCTATTCTGATTTGAAAAAAAAGAACAAACAATTTTGTTTTGAACTCCAATGTGAAGATGCAATTTTTTAAAAATGTTTGAAAAATTACACTTTTAACAAAATTACATTGTTATTTTTATCTTTTTTTTTTCAATCTTCAAGATTGAAGATGGTTTTTAAAATAGGGGCATAAGATACTCTCCGGACCAAGTTAGGACGGAAAATAAATCTCACACAATTCATCTTACTGTTTTCACGATTTTGTTCGATAAATCCTTACTTTCTCTCAGCTGTCTCGTACTCAAATTTTCATCATTTCATTTGCCAATATTCAATAACCTCGAAATGACATTTTAACAGTTTTAATTTTTTTTTCATAAAGCGTACAAAAAAAATATCGCATGCTTAGCATATTAATTTTAACGAGGTCACTTTCAATAATGGTAATCGATACAAATTTATTATTAGATGTATTAGACTGAAAAATAGCATAAACGAATCTGTAGGACCGTTCACTTTTCGTCACCTGGCTCATCATTTTATTCAATTTTATATTTTAAAAAGCTTGACTCATTTGACTGTAAAATACATTGCTAACCACTCAGAACTTTCAAAATAGAATGGAAACAATTAGCAAAATAAAAATGAATGATATCATTTTTATTAGATATATTGATGTAAAGATTTGTTGATAAAAAATGATGTTTTGATGATTATAGGTTGGCCTTTAGATAATACCTCACCTTGCATGATCGAGGGGTGTAGTTAGGTCGCGGGGAGGAACTGTTCTCACACGTCGCTGCTCTACAAAGTAAGCGTTGACGTCGTGTAGGCGCATGTATATTAATAGGTGATGGATATATTCAGAGCCGATATACTCGCTCCATCGTGGGTCCTTTTCGTCACTGTTTTATACGATTTTTGTCCCTCTTTTTCCATCCGCCCAATCGCTTTGATCGATCATTAACAACACAATGGATTTTGGTTGAGCATCTGCGTGATACACGCTTTTCCATGATACATTTCCAATCGTTCCAATTCAGACGCACTATTTCTTATCCGGTTACAGTATCATCAGAGATACCTCGGCCATATTTTTCTTTCACTTCATGGCATCCCTTGATCGAAAAAAAAAAATCAGTATTCATGAAAACAAAAAATAAAATAAAACATTTTTTCATGATGGGTACTTCATAAAACATTTATCTATTTTTTTAGCTATTACAAATTTATTCAAGCCACATTTTATGAGAGAGAAGTGAAATATCAAGAATTCATAGAATTCAAACTTTTGTTATCACTTCTTTCATAATATAAAAAAATTTACAAAATTTACAAAAAAAAATAAAAAAAAAAAGAAAAAAGTTATAAACATTTAAATTTGATAGTTTGTATAAAGAAAATTATAAGAATAATATTTTGTTCT
The DNA here is from genome assembly GCA_030523145.1 of Trissolcus brochymenae. Classification (NCBI taxonomy): domain Eukaryota; kingdom Metazoa; phylum Arthropoda; class Insecta; order Hymenoptera; family Scelionidae; genus Trissolcus; species Trissolcus brochymenae. The sequence continues at coordinate 31,186 of JAQQRF010000503.1, forward strand.
TGTCTGACAGTACGTTAAGCGTAGCTTTTGTTCTAGTGTCGGCGCGAGAAATGAACTTTTAATTTAAGGTGTGTTTTCGGATAAGAAAAGTGAGATAAATGGTTGGATAAAAAGTGTTGTGTTAAGGTTGATTAAGTTTGAAGTGGAATAAAAATGTATTAATCGATGGCGGTTGAAGATGATGCTTGGAGCGCGCGCGCACGCCGCGCTCGCAACACGCGCTGGCTTTGGCTTGCCGCTAGTTAGCGATGCTTACGAGTAGTCGGACTTCAGTCGTTGTTGATCCTCGTCCGTCAGCATTGTCTGACATTTGTGTGCCAAAGTTACACAGTTGTGCCGAGTCGGCCGTGCATGCCTCCCTATTACTCACTCTCTCGCTCGCTCGCTCGCTCGCTCTCTCTCTCTCTCTCTCTCTCTCTCTCTCTCTCTCTCTCTCTCTCTCTCTCTCTCTTTCTCTCTTCTCGCGCCCAACTTCGTCGCCAATCATTCCAAGTGCTAACTTTTTTCTCTCTACTCTCAACTTTGCTATTCGAAATCTAATTCACCTGTTTTGACATTTTTTGTTTATTTATCAAAAAAAAAAAACTTTCTTTTTGCATTCTTTTTTCTTCTTTCTTTTCTGACTTGACTTAACAAAATGATGATAATAAAGTTTCAGATTTGTTGCAGATCAAAAAAACTTTTCTAATATGAAATTGATCCTTATTGTAGCTTAAAATAATAATGAAATAATAAAAGTGTGTGAAAAATTGTTCATTCATTTGTTTGTCATACTTTATGAATGAATAATATTTTGGCAGCTGAATATTTGTTGTAGAGTATAAAAAATGGAATATATATGATGTTGTATGCTAAATTTTGCGGCAATTTGAAATCGTTAAATTTAGATCAAAGAGGAAAAAAAGTTGCGCGAGTAAAAGTGTTTATTATAACGCGTTCGGATGATTAATTTGAAACAAAAAGGCAAACCAACCGCGGATCCCTGAGTCAATAGTCTGTGAACAATTGGTATAACAAGATGAAAGTCTTGTCTGCTAAGGTGAAGCAAATTTTACAAATACCTCTCTTTCATTTTTGGTCGGGCTATAATTTCGTGTGAAAAATCTGCAAATAAAGCTTAAAGCATTTTTAAAATTAGACACCGATCGAAAATTCCAATAATTCACTCAATTTAAGCGCTTTTGCGTTGGGCCATGAAATTTGCTCAAATAAACAAGCGAATAATAAATAAACATAATATTTTTAGATTCTCGCGCATTCATATTTGCTATTAGGCTATTTTCATAGCGACCAATTTTCTTTGCGAACTTGGCTGAGTTGAGTTTTTCAACCTAACTCGAACGGGCAATCAGCTTGCGAGAAAAAAGGAAAACAAAAATCAATGTTTTGTAACTTCAACAGAAAATAAAGCGAACAAATACAATCGTGATTGGAAAGAGGAAAGAAGGAAGAAAAATATTTCCAAAGAAAATTTAACATTAATTTGAAAACTTCTTGCTGATTGGTAATTGTATCGATTCGAACAAATGAATGAGATTCGAGTGAAAAAACAAGTCGCAAGACTAAGATAAACCAAATGCGTGTATGTGCCGGCTTAAATTGTTTCAATCAATGTTGCCCGTAGACATCCGTCGAGATGAATCACTGAGAAGCTCACTTGTCAAGTCAAACTTCAGGATGCTGTGATTTCACAATTACCAGTTTCAAAGATGGACAAGGAGCGACAATTTCAAGGTAAGAGTAATTTTTTATCGTTCTTCATCGACATTTGCAAACATACCATTCAGCATCATAGATTAACAAAATATATTAATTAGATAAACGTCCTATTAGAATGCATCTTTTCAAGTAGAATAGGAATATTTTTGGTCAGACGTTAAAAAATGATTAGCTTTATATATTTTTTTTCATTGTTTCGTATTATATATTATCATTGTCTATTTAAAATCAAATCGGTCATATTGGAGATGAATAAGCATTTCATATGAAAAATAAATAATTCGATATTAAATTATACTTTTATCATTGAAACAAACTCGGATTAACATTGATGCAGTTTTGAAGTCATTTCTTTTAATAGGATTATAAAACAATCATTAACATGCATTTGTAAGTTCCATTTATTAACTAGTTTAGTTGCTCTGGATTAAATAATAATATGTAAAATCAATTAGAGACGAGCATTCAATTTGATCCATTAAACGGGGCGTAAATTTAGGGATATCGTTGAAATCGCGAAGTGATTTATTATGTGCCATATCTTGTTCACTCGACCGTATCAAAAAATTATATTGTATACAAATCTTAAGTGGAGGTGCTCGAAAAATGTCGTACGTCAATTCATAATCAATAGTTATGATGTCGTCGACCGTATAAGTACCAAGGGAAACAGTAGTTTATTATAAATCACTATATATATATAGTTTTTTAATGTCTAATTTTGTGCCAGCATAAATTTCATTACGAGTAGATGAAACAAAAATTAATGTCATGTAAGAAATAATAATAACAATAAAACTGTCCCTAGTTGGCGAGCGGAAATCAAAGTTTATTCGATCATAATTGAATCTCAAACAAAAGAAAAAACTTGTCAAATAAAACATCGCTTAATTGGAATGGAACACGAACAAATGGCCGAGGAATCAATGCGTATTCCTGTCGTTTTAGTCAGCTGCGTCAGAAGCACTCCACCTCATAAATTTTAAGCTTTCTAAGGTTTCGCCTTTGTGTTATTAGATTATTAGATTTATTCTACTTGCTTTGGACCAATCTTATTCTCTACAACCTTTTTCATTCGGCTTTTCATTTTGTTTTAGTTTTTGCATTCCTCTTACGATTTTCGCTATTTAATTAACTCAAGACGAGCTTTTTTCACAAAAACAAAGCACTTTATTCTACTGATAAAAAGTTTTTCTCTCTGATAAAACAGTTTACCATCAACAGTTTTCAATTAAACTTTCATAAGTTGCATTCAGAATTGATTTCATTGAGATTCAAATTATATTTTTCAAACTTGTTGACTTTTCAAACATACATTTCATTCTCACGACATATTTGTATTTGTCAAATAAACGACAACCGGAATGAAAAAAGTAATCCGTCAAAAAAAAGCGATCATAAGTGATGTGCTTTCTTAAACTTTCTAGGTCACAAGAATGAAAGGCGCGAGCCAGTTTTTTCTTTCCACATTTTTCTGGAGATTTAAAAAATGTTTTTTTTTCTTCTTTTTTTTGTTGTATCAAGAAAAAAAACTTTCATTTTCTGGATATTAGATATCAGGTTAGTTAAAACTGATCCAACGTCAGGCTTGAACTGCCACCTTAGATTAATCGTTGAGAAGAAAAAAGTTGCAAACATCAGGCTGGCAGGATTTTGCCACGTTTTGCGAAATCGCTAACTTTTTACTATTTCAGCAGTATAAGAAACTAAGGCTCATTCATTAGACATGATTATTTTTGCTGACGCTTTACACCACTTTGAAGGTTTTCTACATTTGTGAAAAAAGCTCGTTGCTTCTTTTTAACAATAGTCTCAAATCTCTGTTTTTGTCTGAAAATTCATCATTCAACTTTTTTATTGAACACTTTATTTTCAAACTCTGACTTTCTTTTTTGTCTTAAAAAAAAATCGTACACAAAATGACTACAAATTAAAAATAAAAGTAAAAATCAATTGTTCAAAGCATAATTTTTTTATGAATGTCGAGGTTAAATTGTTAACTAGGTATAAATTGATCTTAAATTTATAGTGTAAACAATCTGTCAAGCACGAAACTACGTAAACTGTTTACTTGTGGTTGGAGGCCCTTTTCCTGTGGTTTCTGAGGCTGCTGTAAAGTGGATGCCGAAGGACTCAAATTTTTCTTCCTCTTTTACGATCATATATTATTTACCACCGAGTTCATTCTTGTCTGCACATGTGATTATTCCATCCCATCGAGTTGCCTTTCGCACCGCAAGGCCGCGAGACACCCGAAAGGGTAAAACCAAATATATTATTATATTCGGTGTGGTATCGGATAAATCGATATTGTCATCAGTCTATAATTCACTGACACAAACTTTACTGACAAGAGTAAAACTTTATCTCATGTTACATTACGGTCAAGTTTAAGTCACCCGTTTGTAATTAGCTTGACGTGTGAGAAAAAAAAAAAAAAACAACAAAAAAAAACTGGCATTGATGCTCGTTTCATATTACAAAAAAGTGGAAATAACAAGGCGGACATATATGTATATATATAGTCTATAAATGAACATACAACTACTTTCGAATTGTTCTTTATTAACTGAACAAAGTAATCTAAAACTATAATCGCAAAAAGAAAAATTGGCAACAAAATTTGGCAGCTTACAAAATGTATGTTGCTCGTAAAAAGAAACAAGAATAAACGTTTTAAAGGTTTAAAAATAACTTGCAATCGATTTTTACAGGATGTGCATTTATCTTCATACGACATTTGTGTTGAGAAAAAAAAGTTTATGCAATTACAACGGTCTCTGTGAAACCGCACGAAAGAAAAAGTGATTTTGTTTGACGTTGATCAATTAGTCTTTTGGTTGTCAATTTCGTTGAAGAAATTTTGTTAATCGATGTTTTATCTTTTGTAGATAGGATAACCCTTTCCGTTTGAAAAATGCAATTTTTGCTACTGTCAATCAACAATAAATATTGTCCCAGTTTTTTCATTCGTCCAAATTTGTATGGATGGTTTAATACTATAAACTGAAATATATATATATATATATATATATATATATATATATACATTTATAATTGGATTATATTTTTAATTGTTTTGCCAAAAAGGTATGGGTTAACTACCAATTTTCGGTAGTTTGGACCCAATTAGAGGTTGTTAAAGTTGTCAAGTTCTCGTTGTAACTTCTGGTCTATTCTATTTTGCATTATTCATGTCAAATTCGATGGACCCATTTAATTAACTATTCAAATTCATATTCTCAAGATTATAAGAAATATAATTAACCACTAAAACGTGACGCAATTAAGTGTAAGAAGTTTCATAAACGCGCTTGCGAATGCAACCCAATTTCCTGGTTAAACTTGAGTTTCGCTAAATTTGGAGAATCATATACTGAGAGAAATTGTAATATTCAATGTTAATTTATGATGTTATTATTTATAACGAACAATTATTTGTCATTTTTACAATTTTTCAATAGATTTTGTTGTTATTTTTACAAAAATTTTCTCTAATGAAAAGTAATGGTTTTCAAGTGTCGCTCAGAAAATTGTAAAGGATACCTTTTGTTTTACGAATTGCATGATTTGTGGTTGAAAAATTGTTTTTAGATTACAATAATATTTTTAGATTAATGTTAAAAGTTGAAAATTCTCGCTTTGAAAAAATAAAAAAATTGATGATGATTCAGCAATAAAACTCTTCAAACGAATGATATTTTTTTAAAGGACGGCGAAAATGATTTACAGTTAATCGAACAAATAAAATGTGAAAAAAACCATTTAACGGAAAAAATGTTGATTGGATTTAAGAAAATGATATTATAGCGAAATAACAACGTTTGTGAAAGTGCAATTCCGGCGGTGCAAATGTTTTCCACTCATGTTTACGTTGATTGATTACAAAGCAATCCGAGGTTTCGTAAATGGTTGAGACTAAATTGGTGTTGTTTAAAATTATCCTCAACATTTATTAGTCTAAGAAATATATCTGACATAATTTAAGTGAAGTATTTTTCCGTTTGTAATTAGACGTAACTTTTCTATTCGCTAATAAAGTTGAAACGAAAAGGAATGAAAATTAAAAGAAAATCTTTTAAATTTGGTTTTTCTTAGTACAAAATACTCAAAGCTAATTAGTCAGAAGAATTAATAAAACATTTGTTGGAAAATTGAACAGTTGAAGTTGAGCACGGTATGAGTTGTTCTCGAGTGCAACTTTTTTATTCTTTTATTTTTGTTCATTGTTTTGTAGAACAATAAAATTCGTTTATAAATGTTCAAAAAACTTTGTGCATGTTAAATCAATACTCGTAAAATTTTACAGTACGAATAGTAAAATACGAGTGAACATTATTGTATTTTTAACGATATCCTTTCACGATTCTATAGTTTCTTTTTCTTTTTAGTGACGAACAGAATGGTTTTGTTGCCCTCGTGAATAAATAGACTTCATAGACATTAAGTTGAAGTGTTTCTCTCGTCGATGGCATAAAAACTATAATGTTGGTTGCATGTTTAAAATATAAAAGCCTAAAATTGTTCACTGTATATCAACCTCAAAAGTTCACAGGGTCAAATCTCGTATCAGCGGCGTTAATATAAACGGCTGAAAAAAAAATTTAATAATGTCGTAATAAACGGTTAAGGCGACTGATAACATCGCGCCATTCAAAAGTTTTCAAGTATTTGCAGCCAGTGTGGAGCCTGCGGATCCTTGGCACAAATCCCAGACCACAATAATCAAATTCTTCTTCATTCTGCCTTGCCAAGAATTTTCTTATTTTCCTTCTCAAGAATTTTACTTTCTCTTTTCATCCGCGAGCGGATCTAAATCTTACCGATCTGCATGTTTAATTTTTCCTCCTTATCAATTTATTTGGCTGTTAAAAGTCGTAACGGACAAACAAAAAAATTGAAAAATGATGAAAGCGAATTGGTTCTCCTCTCAGAGAACTAATAACCGCATTCAACATCGCTATCGAGAAGCAATTCAGCAGTGAATGAAGCTCTAATTAATAGCTCTTGCATGATTATTTATTGGGGTCGGCCAATTGCATGGTCTTTTTCGACTTTCTACAAAAGTTAAATGAAATATAAATAATAATGAAAGTGCAATCAGAAAAATCGTTCGAATTGAAGCAGATCGAAGCTTAATTCGAAAGTTTGATTTTCGTCAGACAAATTTGGATAGGAACCCAAACTTTTTTTTCAAGTGTGGAATTAAAAGCCCTATATTTTAAAATTAAATACAGGTAAAACTCCCATAATACAAATTCCAGTGATGTAACTGATCACATTTTGAGTTGGCAATCAAAACGAAATCAATTTTGTTCATGTGATTATTTTTTTATTTAAAATAATATATCAAAATATTGAATGTTTTTTATTGTGTGTTTCTTTGTTCTGTAATATTTTGAACTTTGCAATTGGAGGTTGATCTGTTATATACATAAGAGAGATAAACTGGACAAATGGGTGAAAAAGGATGCTGAATCGAATGTTGTCGATTGTTAATATTGAATTGGCATAGCGTTGGATTACAATTCGTCTTATTTCTGATTGCGGAGCAATAAGCTCCGCAGGTCATGTCCCAATATCGATCCCGCGGACCATATATAATTCGTCTCAAGGCTTGGAAATCACTCGAAATTTAAATTGATGTCGACGTATTGTTAAAGTGCATTTTACACTACATTATAACTATCACAGACATCAAAGCTAACGAGCTCATTATCACAGCTACTATCTTGACATCATTCTCAACACAATCCCAGCTCGCATTTTGCACACCAACTTTAGAACTGTTATTCATACGAATGAAAAAGTTTGCACATTTTATTGCCTGCAATCAAACGTCATAACTGTCCTGAAATGAAATGATCGTGGAAGCCATTTTCGTAAAGTTGAGTCGTCGAACATTAGGATCGCGTGTTATTCTGTTATAGCAAGTGATGCATCGCTGGGGACGATTTTAAAGTGCTATTACGTAAATGCATATGTATAAGCAAATCAATAATCAGATTTTACTTCGACGGAGAGAGTTTCTGTAAATACTTCTTATTTGTCTTTTCGTTTCCATGTATTTCGATCGCGATTGTCTCTCCTTTAAACCGGATTTCCTTCGTGATACAAACGAATTTCTATCGATCGATTCAATTGTTCCAATTTTATGTACACATTTCCTCTTCTCTTCTAATTTTTGTCTTTCTTTCTTTTCTTTTCGAACTTTAAATTTGACTGTCGAAAAACAGTTTTTACTATCATTTTTTCATCCAACCAATTTTTTCATTTCCAATAAAAAGGACAAAAATATGAAGCGGAAGATAAAAAAAACGTATTTGAAGATATCAAAATCATGAGAGCTTTTTTGTAGTTCAATGGCAATCGTTAAGGAATTCGATTCATATAGTTATCAATATTTCAGTCGCGAGAAAACGATAAATATCTTGCAATGAAATGTGTCCCAGGATGCATATAAACTCGGGCGATAAAATTCATAAAGAAAAACTTTTATCTTTTATTATAAGAAAAATGATGAGAATTCACTCTTCTTTATACGATAATTTGCATCCCCGAAATTGATACTTCACGCGCTGTCTCAACAAATATTTATCTTAACGAAATTTCAATGGATATATATATATTTATTTATTGGCAACAAAAGCATTCAACTTTTTTTTTATGTATAAATTTTTTACTAATTAAAACATTTTATACGGTCATCCTTAAAACATCGTAAAACGTTCTTCCGGCTATAAATCGAAAAAGGCAATAAAAAATTTATCGAAAAACGTTCCGATTTAATCTTCCAAGGAAATTAAATTGGAATTGTGAAAACGTAAAATTATTTTGATATTGCACATATGGTATAAATTAATATTCTAATCATATTCCAGTGCTAATTATACTTTATTGAATTTATCATGCGGTAAATTTATCATGATAGATTAATTATCAAAACAATTTTCAACCCTTAAATTTAATTAATTAACATAGTTTGATATAATGAAAAAAATGTTGAACATCAGCAATGAAGATGCATTGTATTTGTTGTTTATTCGTTCTGAGCCGTCAAACTTGGGCGAATCATCCAAGCAGTAAAAAGAATCAAAGCCAAAGTCCGTAACGTTTTATAATGAGCTATTATTTTACAAAATCCTTATCCGAAGGTCTCCTGTTTTATCTCAAAATGTTTTCATAAAAACTGTTTTGACACAAGAACTATTTTCAATGAAAATGATTAAATATAGTCCGCCCGGATTTGACAAGAAAAAAAAAAACTTTTGACAAATAAAGTTTTTATCTTGCAGACGTTTTTTTATCTCAATTTTTTTAAATTAGTTTATTCTCGAAACGAGAGCTATTTTGAGTGAAAATGATTACATTTGGTCAGACGGGAGTTTTCATTTGTAAAATAACGAGAATATTTTAAACCAAGGGCTATTTCAAGTGACACTGATAAAGTTCAGTCAGACGAAAACTTATCAAACGTTTTTCATTAAAAAGAATTTGTTTATTTACGAAAAAAAAAAATAAAAAAAATAAAATAATAAAAATAAAAATAATATTCCAGTGAAAAGGATAATATAAAATGAAAATTTCGTGAGAGCGCATGAACGTTAAAAATATGGTGGTGGATTGAGAAAAAAAAAGTGAATTTGTTAATTGGCGTTTCGGGGCTGTTAATTCAACCTGATTTGTTTGACGAAAGTTGTTATTTTTTTCTCGGCGGCGATTAGACCGCCCCGGACGCGGGTCGCGCGCTTGCGCTGAGATTGCCCGGAGCTTCGAAGCATTCGGGCTGGCGCGGCATATATTTTTTCGAGCTTTCGTCGGCGCGGTGTCGATTGTCGATGCTCGATGCACGGTAGTCGACGCGGTCAACACGTGGAGTCGCGTGCTCGTCGGCGTGCGTATGTAGTGCCGCGCTCAGCTGTGCCGAAAAACGTGTCATTCGCGCGAACGAGACATGACTTGTACCCACGCTTCGCCGATCACGAGATCCAACCTCCGACTAAAGCATGACTCTTTCATGCTTTGCCAATCCCCGCAATCCGTGATCAAGTAAATTACACATTTCTTTCAAACCACAACAAAGTAAGACAAACTATCTCAATTTATTTTTCATTTTTCTTCTCGATCTTTTATATAAATCAAAGCGACATTTCTCATTTTTGTCAAAAGTCTTACGCTTTTTCAATTTCATTTCAGTCGTAAACTCAGGCAAAATTTAATTCCAAGTGTCATTTATCAAGAAACAATTTATATTTGTTTTCAAACGTTTGTGATTTATTGGATTTGGTTTATCTGTGAGGATCAGCTTGAATCAAAATAAATTTGAAACAAATTTATATAGCCAGCTTCAATTTGTTGCATATTAACGAATTGATCAATTTCGAATATATTCAATGAAGAGGTACATATTTAAACGTTCATGAAACATCGAGGAAAAACTCATTTTCATCTAAACAAAACTTCCTGCTTCCTCATACAACATGGTAATGGCGAAACATAAATTTCAATGTTTATTTATGAAGTTTGACATCCTAGTTTGAGGGTGGAGAGAGAAAAGTATTATGTTTTATAAATTCAAATTAATTCTCGTCACTCATCACGCTCTCCGTTATCAAGAACATTTTTTTTTTAATCCTATTGATTTTTTCGAATGCCCTATCGATTAGTGAAAAGGCAGAATAAGAAACGTGTGTCTAAAAAAACTTAAAGATGAATAAAAATAAATTGGGGCAAATTGTTCAGCTCAACGGTTCAGCTTTGGATAGAAAATTTAGATTAAATCTGCAGTGAAAGCAGACCTGCATTAAACATTTTGGATGATTAATGTTCAGTGCATAATATAGACGCGACCAAACAAAGGGGTCCATTACATTATATGTAACGAATTATTCGATTATCAAATAATTGTCTAACAGGCAAATATATGTAACAAATTTTCGCGTTATTAAATATACATGTACTTTATTGTTACGGCGATCAATCAACTGCATTCTCTGTTTAACCAAAGCAACGACCAATCGAAGGAATAATTGAATGTTGAGTTGAATCGAAAATTTATAACCCAAAAGTGAAATATAAGCTAATTTTATAAATAGACAGTTAAATTCGTACGCTCAATTATCTGTCATTTTGATAATCAAGTATCGATGAAACATGAATCGATATAAAAAGTAAGAAAATAAACACCTAATAAATTTGAGAAGAATGTCAATTAATGAGTTGGACATTTATTTCTATAGTCTTATTAATAACACAAACATCAATCGTTTGATTTATTGAACCTTTGTATTCTTTTTCTTATTTCAATGATTAATAGTAATAGTATGAGATGAATCAGAATTCAATTTATTAAAAAGAAGAATGAGCGCCGGGTTCATAATTTTGATAGGAAATCGATTCGATGATTGATAAAAGATACGTGATGATGAATGTGATTTGCCTATTTGGAGAATTGAGTACATCAATCATGAGGTTGGGCAAGCGAATTAACAGCTAATTACGATGTTCCAAAATGTTTGATTATATTATTTTGAATCATGCTCGGACTATTTTTTTTTTTTTTTTTTTTTTTTTTTTTAAAACCAATTTTACACATGCGGTGAATTCAATTCCCCAATGAGGTGTATAACTGTTATAAACTATTTCATCACTTAAATCATTAAATTTTGAATCTGACTGAATGTTTGATTGAACTTTTGATTGACAGGTCAATATATACTAAGAAAAGTGATATATTTTTGGTTTGAAGCAACAAATTTGTTGGCCGTTGTTTATACAAAAATTTGTTTTCAAAGTTGTTTGCAGAATGTTTTACTTACTAGATTCAAGTTTAATTGAATGATTGTACATTCAATTATGTTTGAATCCATCAGTGAAATTAAAAATGCATAAAATATGATATCGTTTCATATGAGTGTTCATTTGAATACAAATTGTGGTCTACCTTTAAGTGATAAATAATGATAATATATCTCTATCCGGTTGGGTTGTGATTCGATTTAGACGTCTGTTTACATTTGAATGATTGCAATATATAGCGGTAGACAGATGAAGAAAGCACTGTTTGTGAAACATTAAAAGTACTCTGAGATATGAAACGGTCGCATCAGTTAGATGACAATTCAGTTCTCGAGAAAATAACTCGTCGCATTTCTGATTAGACGAGTTATTGCAAATGGACTATTTCGATTGCGGAACGGATATTTGAATTTATGTTTGGTGGAACTATTGGCACCTCACTCGCACGTGCTGCTGTTTGCATATCACAATTTGTGTAGCACATTGCGGTAAGCCCAACATTCATTTCATGTGCAAAGCATTTGCCATGACATTAGTGAACTGCGAATAGTCGCGCAAAACTCTGCGCCACACAAATTTTGATATGACATCTGCTCGACAAAAGGATATACCTTTTCTGGTTTCCCCTTTTGTGACTTATGAAATGCAGTTCTTCTTTTATTCAATATTTCGTGCATTTTTATTTTATTTATTTAAATTTAGCTTCAATTTTGTCATTTTGATTTTGTTACAAAAAATGTATACAAAATAGATTCATGAGATGGAGAGTTTTCAATTCCCCAAGGAAAAATGACCAATCACTTTGGATTCAAGAAAGTCTACAAAATAAACTACCTTTAAAAAGTTGCGGACCAATGAAAAAGTTCAAATTCTGATCGAAATTTGCTAACATTCTTTGTAGTATTAAAAGTTAGATCGTGCACGCGCTTTACGATTCCGTTAAAAATTAATTCCAGGGCAATTTACCTTGGCGGTAATTGCATCGATGTTTCATCTCGTAAATAGAACCAAAAGAGCATGCTTACCATTCTAGTGAGAATGACTTTTCACGGCCAAGAGTGAATTCAAACAACTCACAATTTTATCATACACTTCATTTTTTATCAATTATTTTCATCGGCCAATATTTACTACTAACAAATATCAGAGACATGGACAGCTGTAAATATTGGCTCATCAAAATGTCAATAATTACCTCCATTATCATTTCACGTTTACGAAAAATAAATGAATTTCAACGTTTTATTTTTCACTTTTTACATCATAATTATCTTCTTCTTTTGCTTTTTTTTTTTTTCTAATATTTTTTCTATTTATTCAATCAATGAATCAAATTTTTGTTGGTTAAGATTAAAGTAATGTTGCGGTAAGGAAAATGAAACATTTGGTGGTAAGTTTTCAGAAGATAATAATGTTGGTCGATAACCGGTAAAGTCGCGAATGAAATAAAAGCTTTGAAAGTGAGAGCTTTCGTTGACATATGGTGGCGCGCGCTTCAACATGTCCGACAAACGAGGAAGCTGCTCTACTTCTATGATAAGGCAGATAACTGTAATGATAATGGTTCAAAACAAAGATTAAAAATTTTTAATTTGAAATGATTCCGAAATTAATATTTTATTTTTTTACAGTATTATTATTACTATATATTATTATTAATTTACGCAGATGAATTTTTCATTAATCCAAAATGAATCAATGAAAATGATTTATTCGTTAAATCGTTAATTTTTTAATTCAATTTGTGCCTTATATTTTTCAACGTTCAATAAAGTTTTTATATATTTATATACCAATGGAAAAAAATTTTCTATTAAACTTTTTGTTGAAGTTTTTAATAATGAAAGTTTGTTAAAATATTTATAAACCTACATGAAAATGAAACGTAGATTTTATTTTTATTGATTTTTATTTTTTGCAACAGTAATAAAGCTTCATTTTTGTAAAACATTGAATTGATTGGGTAAAAAATTTTTGTTAAACAAAATGAGAATAAGTTGAATATGAGGTCGAGATGCTGTTGTTAAACCGTTTATTGTATCTTTTGAATGCATCGAGATGAATATATCTAGAAGATTGAAACGTTGAAGCTGTAATGAAATTAGTTGGTCACTGATGAAGGCGAGCGAATTATAAAGCAAATATCAGCTTCCATTGAAATTGAAAATTAATCATTATTCATCCCGTGAATTTATAAATAAAAACCATAAATTTGCAGTTTAATTTCAATCTTTTATTTAGATTAATTAATTATGAATGTTATTTTTTCTGTTGCAGGTAAATTATTTGTCACGAAACCATGGAATCTTTTATGTCCATTTGTCAACGAATGTTGGATTTTGCGCACGAAGGTAAATTTTGTGTTTGACTAAAATTTATGAATGCCACAAATCGTGATTTTAAGTAAATTAGAATTCTCGCGAATTATTTCAAAATTCACAATTTACTTCAAAGCAAAAATAAGAAAACTCAATGATAAGAGCAGCAAAAGTAAGATGAGTTATGGCACACAAAGCCATAAGGGAACACATAAGCACGTTTATTTCAATCAAACTAATGCATTAACCTAGAAACTCGTCTCCCTATACCGGAAATTGAAAAGTGCCATCAAGATGTTGAATTTGAATTGCTTTACGTAACGACAAAGGTTATTTGCCGATGATGATGGTTATCGTTTACTTGTTATTTTATGGTTTCATACAAATAAAATTAGCCTCTGATTAAACTACTCCACATTTATTCATTTTTTGTTTCAAATAAAGTTAGTTAGGTATATATTATTATGAATTTTTTAAGTTAAACTTTTGATGATCCGTTCTTAACAACATATAATCAGATCATGCACAAGTGATTACGGTGTATGATTCCAATTATGGGACTCACGGTCAATAGTTAATTTCGAAGTAAGTTGTAACTCATTGAAAGTGTTTCTGATAGTTTGACAATTTAAAGTTTAAACACATTTACAGCTAATGATATGACTGCCGCAAACTATCGTACACGCATGCGTATATGATTGCAAACGTTATCATCAGACGGCTGCGTTATCACTTATGCAAATTAGACAATTGTATACATATTAATTAAATTTAAGTTAATTTTCATTATAAAAGTGGAAGAAATTTTGATCATCATAATTCTTATGATTCAACAAAATGTCAATGCTTTTATTGCACACAAAAACGTGTCATTTTGAGCTGTTACTGATTGAAACTTGATCATCACAAGTGATGTCATTACGGAATATTAAATTACACATTAATTGACGATCGCATTATGCATTTCTTGGCATTTGCATAAACCTGCACAAGTGCATCATTCCGAAACAATGCGAGCAATCGGTTCCTTATTAATCCACGTGTTCGAAAACACTCAGGAATTTCTATAAATTTTTTACTTATCTCCAGGAAATTTTTCTTTCGCAATTTTGAATATAATTTCTACCTAATTTTCCAAATGAGCAATTTATGAGCGCGGTAACAAGTTGGTGGTGCGACATTTTTTGTCTGTATTCCAGCTCGTTCCGTTCGCATGATTGGAATTAGCTGCACTTAACCCCCCCCCCCCCCTTGTGTAGGTAATCCTTTCGTCGATGCAATTGTGCTGCATTAAAATCTTACTAGAAAGTAATTCCACTTCGTTCAAAAATGGTGCACTAACTATTTTTGTTGACTCTCATAGAAAACTTAAATAAAAAAATTGTTCAACTAAATAGAATGGTACAAACTTTTGATCAATTGTTATGATTATTATGATATGATGATAAATGTGGTGAAAATAATTCGTACAGTTAGATGTTATATGAATAAGACTGTACCGAAAGATGCGGAGAAATAATGAATTTATTTGAAAAATGGTCTACTGGGAAAATAATGATTGATGAAGTAGAATTTGTTATATGAATGTTGTATAAACTGAAGAAGTAAATCAAAAAGAAAGTGAAGGAAGGAGGAGAAGAAAGCGATGGAAAAGAAACGGAGAGGTGCATAATTTGTGTTAGATTTGGCCTGGTCTGATGGAGAGGAGTGCCGATGCCGCTATAGTAGGGGCTGACTCTTGCGGAATGGAGGCGTTTGCTCTGCCCATGGTTCAGTCGTAGCGGTGCCGTGGCTTGGGTCGAGTGTGCATGCAGCTTCGTTCTTGACAGCTATTCTCGCACGTTCCAACTTTCGATATCAAAACAAAGCTTAAATGGATCCCTTCATCCTTGAAAATGGATGACTTTTCATCGGTACCAAAATTACCCAATCATTTGTTTCAAATGCAAACATCTGAACAAGATGAAAATATTTAGAGTTTCAAATGATTGAAAACAAAAAAATGGTCTTTTTCCACCCATTAGTCGGATTGTTGATTGTGTGGTTATAGGGAAAGTCAGTGAGTTCAAGTCAATTGTTGTGGATTTTGGGTTTTGGTTTGGTTGAGGCTGGCGAAATGTGGCGCGGCGCCGGGTTAGGCCGGTCGGTTCATTTGTGGCATCAAGCGTTGCAGATTCAAAAGTGTGCGCCGAAAGAGTGAACTCAAATGGGGAACAAGGCAGGCAAGATGAATCGATAGTACAAAAGGCCAAGTCGCAGCGAACAAATACAAACGTGAACAGTGACGCCCTGCCCCAAGCCGGACACTGCATGCATTAGATACCATCAAAGTCCAAACATCAACATTCTTGCTCTTCACCTTTTCATCCAAAAAAAAAGCAAATTCTTCCAAATTAAAATCACAACAAACAAAATGAAATTCAATTTTTCTTGTTGCCAGACAAACCTTGTACAATATTTTATATCAAAAATAAATTATGCACATTTTAAAATACTTCCCACTCAAATCATTGAGAAAAAATGAAAATGCGAGGAAATGATAAAAAGCAAAAGCGATATCAATTTACTTATTAGCATTGTACCAATGAAATTTTGCTTTAATTAATATTACTAATATCGTTATAGCGGGGAACAATTTGCGCACACCAAATCGAAAATCAATGAAAAGAGTACCATGAGACGTGTTATGCGTACCAACAATTGTTCGCATTCGATATTTGCATTCGAATATATGTAACTTTCGATGATTATCATTTGTTATTTTTATGCAAAAACATTTCGGCTTCGAACCGTGATGCACATCATGCTTTTAATGATCAGCTGGGTTTTTTTTATGATCCGGCAATTTATTTCTAGTTGAACTAAAATAAAATGGCTTAGTATCGCAAATGCACGAGAACTAACTGCGCGCGTGATAGCAACGAAACGGTGTTATATTGCATTAAGATTGACCACTAACCAAATCACTCACTGGAAAAAGAACTGTCAATTTATACTACTCCAAATCAACCAGTAGAAAATTAGAAAAATACGTATACAATTGAAGATTTTTTACTTTTTTCAAAGTCTCTCCACAACGTCTGTTTTATTTCATCTAGGAATTGAATTTCAACCATATTTACTTGCAAACGAAACGAATTAAAGTAAATATTACTCTAATTTAATGACTTTTTATGGTGCTGCTTTTCTTGATTTTATTTCCCGTTTTATAGCACACTTGAGACTACATAATAAACGTGTTTTTGTCGCACTAATTATTTATTTTGATTGATCACTTCGTCGCGTTAATTTTGCACCGGATGTGAAAGTGCAAACAATCAAAAAAAGGTGAAAAAAAAAAAAAAAAATTGCAAAACACTGGCACTGATAAATATTCAGTGACACGCCGCCAAAATTGATAGTTCCGATTAAATTTGTATTATTTGTGTTTTTAGTTTTCCCTTTTTTTTTCACAGTGAACGGTCGTTAGTTAGAAATTATAATGAATGAACAAAGTTTTATACAAGGATTAGATATTGTTGACAAGCTCTACTCGCCATTATGTGTTCGCGCAATAAACTTTCCAATTAATTTTGAGTCGCAAAACGGTTACATTTTATTGACTCAATTAAAGCGCCTTGACATCCGTTGAGTTTTAATTCAAAATTGTTCCGCACTTTTATTGCTTAACAATTTATTTGAAATGTTGTATTAACAAGTTGAAGATGAATTTTTGAAAGTGATAAATTCGACTATAATATGAGATTACAAGAGATTGAAAAAGCGCTGAGATGACACCGAACAAGGAAAACGATAAATCTCTGAGATGTGCGCATATTTAGTAAATATATGCAGATGAAACCGCATGTTGTTAGCCGCAAAGGAACGAAAGACAATTTCAATTATTAAAAAATAGAGTAAAGAAAAAATTAAATCATAAAATAAAAACACTTTTTACATGAAATTATTTTGAGCTGGTATTAGACTTATTCTTGGGAAAAAATTGCAATATTGAAAATATTTTAAATCGAAACGATTTTCTTTTTGAAGGAAAAGAATTTTTCTTTTGAGTGGCATGCAAAAGAAAAATTGAATGAAATACGATCCGCGACTGTAAATTAACAAGCTGGGGTTGCTAAATGCCTTGAGTATTGATTTTTGCTACGTATACTAGCAGTATTAACTTATTATTACACGAAGTAATTGAAATTCACATTGTAATTACTTTCCATCCGTTCACTAATTATATATACTTGATTTAAAAATCCTAATTGGAGTGTTAGAAAGTTTTTAAAGGCCAACAAATTTCCCAAGTCTCATTTGTTCAAAACTTAATTCTTAGTTTAATAATAAGACTGTGGGCAAGTTGTATGTCTGAAATCAATATACATTAGTTTCGGACAAATTTTAGTTTTACCTTTGGCCCAATCAACGTAACTAGTTCGGGTCAAAAATTGAATGCACTGCATTACAGCCGCAACAAGAAATTCCTCGTTGAATTTACAATTTGATTGAGTCTATTAAATCAGGAATTTATCTGAAAATGTAATTGTATCAAGCCGGCTTAAGCTACACGTTAAATCGTATTTTAAATTAATCCACTTGGAAAGTTTGCTCAAATATTTTAACTTGCTCCCAAAAAGTTTCTCATAACTTTGTTTCCAATAGTTTCGTAAAGCTTAAAAAGATAAACTGGACGATTATTTTAGAACAATAAAAGGATGGTTTGAATGGGCTATTAAAAAGAGAGGTATGTTAAGATTCAATTGAATTTAGGGTGTCGTTGATCTGTCAAGACGAATCATCTGGATTATTTGAAAATCCAAGGAATAAATTTGTCAGCAACCATGACTGTCCATCGTTAAGCAAGGTTTGGATGTTTTGACTTGACGGTACCATAAAACTCGAACCTACGTGAGATTGATGTTAATTCATTCGATCGAAAACATGGATTGACGTGACAATAAAATTTTACACAACAGTTGAATTTACATGTCAATCACAGATCCTTCACATCTTTATTGCAAGTCAGATAGTTTAATAATCAAGATTGATTCGAGGAAATGATTACATACAAAATAACCATTTTGCACAAGCAGATTAATCACAAATGGTTGAAGTAAAAAAATTGACCTTCACTATTGAACCAGCTAATCTCAGATGATTAAGGTTCTTCTCTCATTATGATCTCGTTCATATTAAATACACGATGGAGTTCGACGAAAGTTTGAAATAATACGAAACGTAAAATCAGCCTGCTTTTATTTTTTTTTCTCTCACTAAATAATTGAATAGACAAAACTTTTCTAGTAAGCACTTCACAAAAAAAGTAAATTACAATCATAATTTATAATTAATATTCAACTACATGCGTGAGTATTGAATTTGTAGATGAATAATGTATGCCATTGAATGATAATAATTATAATAAACGTTTAATCGCGCGAAATTGATCTGTTGTCTACAAGGGGTTGCTCACTGACCCAACAAGTGTCCAAAGGACTTCAAAATCAAAGTCTTTTCGAGTCCTTGAAGTCAACATTTTGAAATACTCTACTCCCTGTTTTTCGAGACTTCAAGTAGTTGAAATACTTGAAATGGACTTCAAAAGACTTTAATACACTTTTTAAGCCTTTGAAGTTTTAATTGCAATTAATTGTTAATTTTTTGAAAGACAGAAAGTTTTTATATTTATTTATATTTAATTTATTATAAAAAAATGATGATTTGATGTGAAAAAATGTTAACAATATGGAATTTGCATTCTGAAAATATTTTTTTATTATACAAACATTCCGCACTGTCATCGCAAACAATTGGTGTTGATAAAGTATACGTGTACTATATTCCATTAAAATATCTATGTACATTTAACGTAACAGAAATTAGATAACCAATTTTGCCAGATGATATTTCATACCAGTGACATAATGCGCCAATTTTTTTTTTTTGGTATTTTTAAATTTGTTTAGGCATAAGGAATTGGTATTTCTGATGTCTGTTTAAAATTTTACCTTTTATGTATGCAAAATCTAGTACTTAACCAATCAAATATGTAGAACAGTAGTAATTATTAAAATAAAAACCAATCTCCAAGACACATTTGTCAATTTATTTTTAAAAATAAAGAATCGTTATTAGTTGTTCAATTGTGTTATGTTTATTCAATTCACTGCTTCGCACTGTGACTAATCTGTCACTACATGATTCATCAGTTTTATTCAAGAACCAATAAATTGACGATTTTCTAACGGATTTAATTCTATTTTCGATTATTCTTATGATTTCAAATTCAAGTTTACTTTAACTGTAGAAAAAAATCATTAAATCATGAAACACGTTATCATTAATTCCGTTATCTTGGTTTGCATCACCTGTAAAATTATTTGATCACAGTTTAATATAATTGAACGTCTTATAATTATTTTCAAGTATTTTAATGGAGACTTGAAAGGACTTGAAAACATTTGACGAGCGAGAGCGGTCAGAAAAGTTGAATAGTGAGCAACCCGTTGGTTGAGAAGGTGTTTTTTTAATCAAAGTACGAAATTGTATGAAATATTCAGGAGCAATTGACGAGACGACATGAAAATGAAAAATATAATAAATTTGTTTGACCTGACTTGAACAAAAGTACGAAAGGGCAATAAGAGTTGGTCGTGTGAACATCAGTGCGCAATTTGTAGAGACTCAAAGTGGTAAAAATGTACGAACTGGCTGAATTGTGAGGATGATGACGAGAAATTGGTACAAGGAAGTGGCGGCCGGGAAATAGGTGCGCGATGCCGTCGGCGTGGCTGCTGGCCGCGCGGCAGCAGCCAATGACTCCGCCGCGCGGCTAATCCGAGTCAGAGGCGCCGACGGTCATGTCTAGGCCTGATAAGGAGCTAGTGCACAAGTGCCACTCGGACCCGGGTGCGCAACCTAGCGCCTCCACTTCCGGAAAGCGCCCTGTCACCGCTCGCAGGCATATCCACAGTTTTACCGGCTCATCGCCCACCACTCGCAAATGTGTCCTCACTCTTGACGGATACAATTATGTCATTGGTAAGTCCCTAAACATCACTTCAACATTTCCACCAGTCTACATTCTCATATAATATACAACAAGATATTTTTCATACATAATATAACACTTATGAAACATATCCCAGGTAAAGATAATCATCTGTATACGTCTAACATATATATCATATATATCATATACATATTATGTATATATTTTTGTACATGGGATTGTTTAATAAGTTTACAGAAACATATACACCTAAAACAAAAATGAAAAAAAAAAAAAAAAAAATGTATGTATGTATGAAGATGCCCTGAATAAATTTGTGGAAATTCTGAATGCAACTTTGAAAGTTACATAAGAACAGCTAAAAACGCCCAATCAGAAATTCACATGTAACATTTGTGCGAGAGTGAATTCATCCAACTGATTCCTTTATGAACAAAAAGCCTCATCCCAAATGTGTCAATTCAATTTGAATTCTCTTTTGTCAGAGGTTTTTAAACGGATTGCTATGCAAACGTACGAGTCGAGATAAGATATTCATAGAGTGTTATATTTTTTAGGATTATTAGGATACAGTTCGATCGTGGTCTGACTATTCAGGACCGAATCACTGCGAAATAAATAAGCCCAATTAAGTGGGTCTGATGGAATTGCAGCTCGAGTTTAAGCTGTGGAACCGCCTAGCTTAGTCGTAAATGAGATTAGATTTAGAGTAGGTTGAGTTCATATCAAAATGAATCTCTTCATTGATTATACCCCTGGTAATTCAAGCCGTATCCAGTTCATTGTTAGAAATGTTAATGAGCTATCGCAGCTGTTGTACTTTGGCACGCTAATATCCCTGTTATTCATCCGTGTGTCTCACTTCTTATCTAACTTTTTTTTTATTTCTATTTTTCTTCTTGACCAATTTGAAAACCCAAAATAAAATGATGAACATGCGAAATGCTTATATTCTAAACATCAGTTATTATAGATTCTCTTGTTAAACAAGCTTTCTTGATACAACGTGTAAATATTCTAACTCTATTCCAGAAATGTTTTTTCAAAATGTGATTCAAGATGAATTTTGTGTTGGACGAAGAATATTTATGTTGAACATTTATCCTAACATTTGCTTCTTTTTTTCCATTTGGTCAAATGTTTTAATTTATAGCGACGTAAATGTAAGAAAGCAAGTGGTTTGTCTTGGTTCTTTTGCACTGAATTCAAGAGCATTCAGTTCAAGCTCTTGCGTGTGTTATTTGACGTTTTTCAAAACCCGAACTTATTTACGATAGAGAAAATCGCTTATTTAAATCCCCATCCGTGCCTGCTAAGAAACTAATGTTTTCTTATTTGCCATCGAAACAAGTGCAAAGATTTTGCGCGTAAGTTGCTTACGAGTTTTATTAAGTGTACATTTTTTTTCTTCGCTCAAATAATTTATCAGTCGGTATTTTTTTTACTTCGAAAAGATAAACGCGCGCGTGTACGCTAACAACGAATATAAAAATAATGATCCAAGATTACGTAAAAAATCCATTCTATTATTCTTATAAGATTGCCGTACAACAAAAGAATGAACATTAACATATGAATGTAAAAAGCAATACAAGCGCATATTTTTCCGCCAACTTCTGGACATTCGGATTGTTTATGTTTTATCATCAAGGCTACGTATTAATAAGTGAAGGAACATTTTGTATGTTGCAAAATTTCATTTTAGCCGAAGAGAATAGTTATACAAAATTTAATCTTCCGCTCCTTGTTCATTTTTCAACAGCGAATGACCAGTGTATTTTTTTTGCCAGATTATCGCTTGAAAATGTTTATGAAAATATGATGCAAACATTTCATATAATCCAACTAAAAAATTTGCCTCTGTGCAGCGGATTTGTGATATATATACGTTCATTAGACATGAACAATTTAATTTTAATTTGAAACTCTTATGCACAATACACAGTGAAAAAGTGTGATATACGTTTTATCAGAATGATATTTTTATATTAAAAATTAACGAAGAAAGTTAATCTTTAAATTTTCACATAATTTTGAGTGAAATCAGTGTATGAAAGGCATTCAATTTTGTTTCTCCTTGGGCAAGAGATTCTAACGAGTAATTCCCAAAAGGCAGTATTACATTACTCTCATAAAAAAAGAAAGTTCCCATATTAGAACCAACAGAAAGTCTCGGTGGGTTTTTTTCGTCGCATTAAGTTGAACGGCCGATAAAGTCCGTCGACAATATGATGAAATTTTTAAAGAAGAGGTTTATTATAGAAACAATCCTGATGTTTGGATCTTTTTCGAGCGGCAGAAATATTGAACCGGGAAAAAAGTAACTTGCGCAAAGAGCGTTAACGTAGCCGCGGTCAAGTCCTCTTATCGGTGTAATCGGCAACAGGAAATATTGATCCGCAGTGAAGCGTATTAGAATGTGTTATCGCAGTATACATGAAATCCAACGTCAGCCAGGCCAACGTTAAACCAAGCAGACCACGAGCTTGTCCGAAAATCATTGCTCCCACTATGCCTACCCACTGCTTTGTTCTGATAATAATGGTTTTACTCATTTCTTATCAAAAGCATTCAATTCATCAAACAGCTTATGCAATCTATTATTATAATGGTTATGAATATGTTTTTTGAAGAAGAATTTTGAAATGAGTCTCGATTTTCTTTCCAGCATGTAATACAATCATTATTCGCCATGCCAATCTCATCATCGTAATGTGTGACAGGAATACCAGGCAGAATTATAGACGGTCATCTGATCTCCCCTAACAGGAAATCTTCGTTATCCGAGAATTATCGTGACTGCCAGCCTGCAAAAATTGTTGAATCAAATGAAAAACGAGCAGGCCAATTCCTTCGATTTGCGAATAAAATATAGGATTTTCCACTCGATGAATGAATCTCAACGTTAAATTACTTGCCGAATAAACACGTCGAAAGTTTGCCTTGTTTTTTGTTTTTTTGTTTTTTTTTTTTTTTTGATTCTTTCAATTGACAACATTTTCTCGAACAGAAAGTCTCTGACTTTGAATAATCGTAAGAAAAATCGTATTAGCCGGAATTGGACGATAAATTTGAACTGTGTAGTTCAAGTCCTCGAAAACAGAGAATTTTCGAACAAACACGACATTACATCTACCGGTATCAGTGAACATGAAAACAAATCATTCTGATGTTGTGCAAATTTCCAAACCACGTTTCATCAAGAACGAAGATTATGTGGAGAAGATTTGTATTTTGTTGATAGATTCATGAGGAAACAATGACACTTTTTGAATATCAAATGACATTTACAAAGAGACATTAAATCTCACGAATAATGTAGACACACTTTACTGGCAATTTGCCTGAAGAAAATGTTGCATTGAGGAGCGCGTTGGTCAAACAGTCCGTAGCCAATAGTGGGATGTGTAATGTTGCTACATTTTATTTGATACAGTAATTTTGACATTTATTACTTCTTTATTTATTGGATGCCGTAAAATGCATCTTCTTTTTTTCCTAAAAACTATCAAAATAAAACTGGTCGTTTGGAACAAAAAACGTTTTGAACATCTTGCGAAATTTTCTCAGTGTTGTTTTTTGTTTGTTTGATAAATAACGGACCAGCATTGAAATGTGCAAATTAGTATGTGTATACCTACTAATTTTACAATGTGCATACACAAGTTTCTGTATTTAAATGAACTAGTTATTGTGAGTTTAACGTTTCAACTTTCCACTAATTACACTGCATTGTTATTATCTTTCGTGCGAGAAAAGTATTATCGTGAATCCAATTCTAGTACATTTTTAAAAGAATTAACATACCAGAATAATTATTCACACATTTTATGATTGCAAATTTCTGTCAATTTTTTAAGATGTTTTTTTCTTCTTAGATTGAATCAACGCAAACTTTTCTGAAACAATTTAATATTTTTTACAATACTCAATGTTGAATTACAATTTCCGTAATAGAATTGCATGCCATTTGTACTTTTGTATACAAATTAAATTAATTTTATCATATGACCATCTTGTGTGACAATTTTAACTTAAAATTACATTTAAAATAAATAATTAAATATTTTACAGTGTCAATTTGAAAACAATCATGTTTCTACATTAGCAGAGTTTTGAAAGAAACAATTAGACAAACAGCTGACAAAAATTAATCGTTGAAAGAAAAAAAATGTTCAACTGATTGGATGATGATGTAGAACGTGATCTGCATCAGTAATCGTCCTCCTACATTACATGAATTTGAGCGTCGCTAAGCTGAGAGCAAGTGTTACAAATGACGCAGTCCATACTCCCAAAGCACCATTGCTTGGGTCTTTGATCACATCCGTGCTCGTTTTTAGAACGTAAGAAGCGGTTGCGGGGAGTTTCACCGCGTCTAATTTTACCTTCGTGCTGCAAAAGTGCATACATATAGTATAGTTTGTGCTTATGCATTTCCTCTCACAAATCAAATATTTCAAATCAAATCATTCATCTTGCAAAAATGTATCTTAAAATCATTAATTAGTCCAATACTTTTGCACACTGACCTTCAAATACACTTATTCAAGGTCACTCAAAAGATGGAACAATTAATCATGACAGGAATTATTTTTGAGATGAAAATAATGGAAAGGAATAATTAATGATAAAAATTGAAACTATAAATTAATGTTTGTACATACCCCCAAGCAATATTCTTGATATTTGTTGAAGCGACATAGATACTACCAGACATAAATTTGAATGGCACGTGCCCAGTAAGATTCACTGTCTGCTCTTTTGGTGAAAAGTTAACGAGCACCACAACGCTTTCATTGACGAAGGTACGGAAAATACCCAGGATGTTGTCGCTGAACACATGGGTTGCAAGATTGCCTTTAATTAAAGCGTTCGAGCTGGATTTCAATTTTGTCAAAGATTGGTACAGTTTGAACGGACTCTGAACGGTCTTCGACTGGTTTGCAACATTTACTGTAAGATAATTGTTATGAACAGGTAACCACGTTTTCGCTCCCTCGTTGAATCCTACAATTTGTTTAAAATTGCGTGTTTGAAAAATGAAAAACACATTTTTGTAATAAGAATGTAAAAAATGATTTTTGCCTATATTGTACCAGCATTCGTTGTATTGTCCCATTGCATGGGGGTTCTGTTGGGGTCGCGTGACCTTTCAAGATATTGCTCTTTGCCTGCATTACAAGATTGCGGATCCTGCGTGTCCTCCCACGAGATATTTCTATAATCGACCATGTCAATTTCCTCGCCATAATACGTAACAGCGATTCCTGGCAACGTCAGCGCAAGAATTGTCAAATGTTCACCGTTGTTGGTCGGAAACCTCGAGGCTATCCTCGGTCTGTCATGGTTTCCCATCTGAAATCGAGCGATATTACTTCACTATTATTTATTATAAAATAAAATAACGAGTGGATATTATTTGTTTGGATTTTTATGAAAAATTTTCAAGTTCGAGGATTAGATAAAGTCATTGTTTGTTCAGCGTATAATGGAAATCTACGAGATATCGACATTTTTTCTCGTTGCCTATTATTTCATTATTATTTTTCTTGCGCTTATCGAGAATAACATGAAAAAAATGCATTATCGAGAATAACATGAAAAAAATGCATTATCGAGACACCACTCGATTTAACTTCAGTTTAACGTCTTGTTCAATCCTCCAGCTGTCATAAATTACATATTTTATCTAATTCATTTTTTATACTCACCACCCAGTTGGCCACGAACTCAGAATTATTTAGTTGTTTCATTGAACTCATCCAGTCGTCAATTGATTTTTTGTAATCGGATGCATTCGAATTTTCACCAATGTCAGTGATAAATTTGAAGTTAAACGGCATTTGAGCTCCATACAAGTAATATTTCGTCGTGTTGGTCAATGTTGTATAAGCTTCAATCATCATGACCTAATTTCAAAACCTAACAATTAAACTATCGCCCTTGAGACACACACACAAACATATACACACAATGCGTTCAATTTGTTTATTCAAACTTTTCACTATTATGTCAAAATTAATGAAAAAAAAAAAACTATTATTTTGCAAAATTTGAATAATCAAATTAATTGATTGAATAATGATGAAAAAGTAGACCTTTTCAGATTCATTGTGTTTATCTGCCCATTCATTCATGACGTCCCTCCAAGACTGTACCAAATCGTAAGTTCTCTGATCATCTTTGGTATAGATATGATCGAGGAAGGTATAATCTCTATCAGTAGCGTTGACGTTTTTCGACCTCGGTTCGTCTTTCAGATCGTCATCCTCAAAAATATGAGGCACCGCGTCTATTCGGAACCCATCCACTCCTTTGCTCAACCAGAATTTAATAACTTCCTGTCAACATTGATCAGTTTCATGAAAAATCGCTCAAGCTTATCAAACTCCTTGTGAAAAATAAAAAAATACGTTCTGTCGACTTCCGGCAATAAAATGACAAACGTCCTATTGATCGATTGCAACAATTGTCGTCTACTTACAATCATTTCTCTCCTGACTTCTGGGTTTGTATAGTTGAGATCAGGTTGACGGTACTCAAACTGGTGGAAGTACCACTGATTTCGGGTTTCATTAAAGGTCCAGGCTGAGCCACTGAACACACTTATCCAGTTATTGGGCGGTTTTTTGGTTGAATTCTTGCCATCACGCCAGATATAATAGTCTCGGTATTTGGTGTCGTTGTTGAAACTCTGGATGAACCACTTGTGCTGGTCCGATGTGTGATTCGGTACCAAATCAAGAATTACCTGTTATCAAATGATGCCAATGTTAATTAAATCAAGTTCAATTAAATAATAATCAGATGAACGTAAAACAAAAAAAAATTAATTCATAATAAGAAAATGAATTTAACTGCACGCAACTTGTACACTTACCTTCAATCCTAATCTTTTCGCTTTTTTAGTCAGATACTCAAAGTCGGACATCGTGCCATACTTCTCGTCAATTTTACAAAAGTCTGAGATATCGTAACCAAAATCTACTTGCGGGCTTGCGTAAATCGGTGACAGCCATATTCCACCTATGCCTGCTTGTTTAAAGTGATCCAATTTTTGTGCTATACCTGTTTGATCATTTAAAAATGAGAATCTCAACACTCACTATTGCCTCGAATGTTCATAATTAATGAATGAAAAGTAATTTTAAAATGCAAATATTATACCTTGCAAATCTCCAATACCGTCGTCATTGCTATCTTTAAAACTGCGCGGATAGATTTGATAAAAAATTGTGTTCTTGTACCATCCCTTTTCCTTGATCTCGGCGAGGCAAAAATTGGCTAACACGAGTACAGCAAAGCAAGCCCTTAGCATCGACATGGTGTCACGCTTAAGCGACGGGCGTTCAATTGCGAGTCTTTATATATAACAATTGCAGTTTTTATCAGTATTAGAAATAAGATAGGATATCTATGTCGTGCGCAACGTTTTATTTTGAATTGCCGACAAAAATAATTCGATTTGAAAATAACGATTTATTCGATATGAAAATGACGGTTTGGTTGATATGAAAATAACGATTGTTTGATATGAATATATGAATATAATTATTGTGATATGTATATTTATTATTTAGACATATAATAGATTGTCTTAGGATCGTGTTACGTCAAAATATTTGTTCCCATGACATTCATGCACAATTTGATTACGTAATAAACTCGCGGCATTCCGCAGTTGTATTCAACATCATTTCTGTTTTCGCGTATGCGAAAATGCTCGCTTAATCAATGATTCGCCGACGTTTAGTGCTAAATCACTCTCGGCGCATGTTAATCACCCGCATTTTTTTGTTTAACAATTTTTGTCTGTTTAAGAATTCAAGCGCATGGACGACTTTGACAAATAAAAATCATGTTGCATTTGTTTTCGTTTTATTTGTAATGAAAATTCACCTTCTGGAACAAATTTGATGAAGCATTTATTTGATTAATTGTATTACGATATGCATTAACATGAATTACAAGTATAATTAGAAAAGAAAAGTGATGATAGTCGCAAGAGGATATTATAGTTTGAAAAGTACTTGCCAGGTTGGGGTGGATTTTCGCATATCCTTTCAACTCGAATGAATAACGAGCACTGAATAAAAATAACGATTGAGTGATAATTTTGCTTGCCGAGTATAAATTTATATAATGATTTCATATTCGAAGGAAAACAATCGCGCTGCAATTAATATTAGTTGATTCACTCGTCTGTCAACTCAACTTGAGGTGGTTGCTTCCCAATCCATCATCGTTCATTTCAAAGAGCCTGCTAAAATATTGTGTAATTAGCATCGTGCTTGAAAAACGTCACATTTGGATGATTTTGATTGCATATAATTTTTACTCGTCATAACTTCTTCAAAACAATTTGAATGTAAGCATTTCATAATTAAAAAAATAACACATCAAAGTTGCCCTGTCTGTCTACATTTGTTTGATTTGTAATTCAAATTTGTTGATTTGACTCATTTATTAATGGCAAACGTTGAGTTTTGATGGCAATTATAATTAAATAATTAAGACCAAGGTGCGTGTCAAGTTTTCATAAAAAATGGACAATTTATTATGGCTTTGAAAGAGTTCGACGAACCAATGGTTGACGTGGCACGCATTTTAACCACGTCACGTATTTGGTGTAATCTTCGCAAAATAAAAACATTTTATAAGCAGTCGCATCACTGAAATTTCATTTTTTGACGAAAACCCGATAAAACAGAAATTCCGTCTGAAAAAGCGTCAATTCAAACTTTTGATAAATTCATACTGAGATTTTGTTACATAACACACAGTGAATTCGTTTGCGTTCATTTTCAAAACAAAATGTTTGGCAACAAATGTCAAAACTCTTGATCAGTTTGTTTTGTTTATGAATTAAAGCTGAATTAAAATGTATTGATCGAATTCCATTTTTGTATACTTTCATTTCAATACTGTTATATAGATTAAGAAATCGAAAGCCGTAAGGAAAACTATTTGAGTTGAGTTAAATGATATCTGGAAATATCGTGGCGTGATGCTCTTAACGTAATTAGCAATAAAAATTAGAACACGCACATAGTCTTACGAAGCGTATAAGGGAATGATGTTGTGTGTATCAGACGTGTATCCAATTTCGATAAGTAGCATTTCCAACGTCGTTCAATTATTCTTATGCTTTATTTTTCTTCAAAACTGCAACTTGTACAAATAACAAAATAGAACATCTTTTTTTCATCTTTTGTACGAAATATATGTATAATAATACCAACAACTTGAATGAACTGAATTTTGTTTATTTACTTTCCATTTCTTATAATTTTATTTGAATAATTTTGTACTGCCAAAATTGTTTCGCGTCAAATTAAACCTGTACAAATTGTATGAAAGAAACTACACTTATTGTTGCGAGCTATTGAAATGCACTTCTTTTTTTAAATCGATAACCAACTTGTGATGTCAATTGGCTTTTTAATGAATGGACAAGTACCAAAGAAAGGCTTCTTTCACCCTTCTCTACCTTAATGTTGAATCAGTATTACAAACAAGATAGCGGACATGCATACCGTCTAAGTAAAATGCGATTCTATTCTGTTGCAATCAATTCTCGAACGGAAAACGATTCTTAGATTACTGAATTCATCCGACGTGCTCGCATAGATATGAATTTTGCTTTATTTCAACTACTGGCTATGAATAACCCGCATTTCTGTGCATTTTATTTTCAACTCTGTTACATAACAAATGGAACAATACAAAACATAATTTGTCATTGAAAATGACATTAATGATTCAATAAATTGTATAATTACATAAACGATCTCTGAATTGTTCCAAATTTTTTATTCAACAGTGAAAGTGTACTTTAGTTATATTAAGTTTATATTAAAAAAGAAGCCTGTACTGTAAAACCTTTTTGACTGCTCACAAAATATGCAACAGTTTTTTTTCTCAGTTTCATGACACCGCGCACAGTTTCGTTGATTGAACATACATTCTCACTCAACACAATTTAACATTGAATGGGGCTGAAATTGGACTTTGGAACGACATTAAGGAATATGAGTTTTTTTTGGACCAAAAAACTCATCAGAGAGCGTTATTTTGTTATTGGATAACATCATCGTCAAAAAAAGAGCATCAAATATTAAAGATGCCTATAAGTAAATAGGCTCCGATCGAACATGTAAAGCAATACGCGCCTCCTTGGGGAGGAAATGTAATCTGCGCTGAAACCTTGCGTCTTATGTGCACGCATTTGGTTTATGTTCAAGCGCTTTGTGGTTTTTATTAAGCTACAAATTTGATTTTATTTTTATACAAAATTTTTCTTCAAAAGGTCCTTTCATTTTATTTAACGCCAAATATTAAAACTTTTATGAAATGACCTATAAAATGATGAATAATAACATTTATCTTGTCACAAGATAAGATATTTTTTCAAGTGGTGATGAAATTTCATTTATTCAAACAATTAAAATTAAATGACATCATTTCATTAATTTATTTTCTTCTTTATTTCTTTTTATTTAAAGTAAACAGTTGCGATGAAAAATCCACGGACTAAAACAACCAGCTGTATGAATAAAGGAGGAGACTCATGATGTGTATGAAAGATAAATGCGAGATGAAGTAATTCGATATCGATAGTTAATAAAATGTTATCAATAAATCATCCACATGTTTTATCAACATCAAATTGTGACCATTCAGGAATATACACGTAGATAAAATGTTATAAGAAAATCTCCAAATATACATTACTCAATGCACAAGTTTCAAATATTAAATTAAATCAATTAAATAATTCAATAATGATGCGCAAAACTATAAAAGATAAACAGTTCTAATGGCAATTCGTTGTATTTTTTTATCTTTGACCCTTTTTCAATTGAACTTTTAAAACTGTTCAATCCAAATCCGTAATCCGTTGTTCAATTCGGGACTATCCATTTTTGATTTCGAAGATGGCGTTTGGTCGTTTCGATCGTAACGCGCCCCTTGACGTTACTGAAAATTTTTTGTTTGAAAAAAAAATTGATACATATTTTTAATGATAGAATGAGCTCTAATTATTTAAAATTGTTCTATAATTAAAAAGTAAAAAAAAATGAATGAGTTTTATGATAAAAAATGGTCGATTATATAAAAAGAGTATGAATAAAAAGGTTTTTGTATGCATGAAAAGTTGAACAATTTGATTCAAAAGATATCGATATCAGTTTACGTCAAAATGACGCAGCGACGCGCGCCTACAAATTTTGACGCGCCCACTGCCAATTTGATAAAAAATTATCAATGGAATCGGAAACGTTGATCAAATATGATCATCAAATCATAAATCCAAAACAGATGAATATTGTCACGTTTGTTAGTATAAACAATTTTAGATTCTGAATAAAATGAAATTCAAAATCAATACGTATATAAAGAAGATTAAATGCAGAATAATTTAACACATATATAAAGTTTACTTTGTTGAACAATCATAATAATTAAAATCCGTCTTAAGCTCAAGCGTCTTTCATATATGATTGATATATCATAACAAAAATGCACCTCTTTTTGAATCAAAGAAGTCTAAAAAAACGACAAATACTTATTAAAAAAAACGATGAAATGGAAATGGCATTCATGGATATGAAAAATAAAGTTTGAAATTGTGTCGAGTCATTAATGATTGGATAACAGATGGATTAACTCTGGGTGGGTGGTTTTCAAATTGTAGTCGCATCTCCACCAGACAAAAGGATTACCAAGGATGAAATGGGAATAACGGGCACCACCGCTGTAAACGCTAGTTCAAATGCAGGTCCGAGTTATCCGGGCGACGCCCCAACCTCCTGCTCGCCGGTACCATCTTCTCCTGGCAGAAACGGTCAAATGTCTCGTAAGTGTAAATAAACGCTAATTATATCATTTCAAAAAACATTTCATTTTGCTCCCCAATGCATTATTTTAGTTTCAATTTAATTTTGTTTCAACAACACAACTTTTCAAACTAAACTCTATTGACGGCGAAATAAATTATTAAACAAAAAAAAAACACTTAATAATTCACTTTTTAGTTATTTATACCCAAAACGGTTAACTCTTAATATTTTAATTTCATTTGTACAAATTTCCTTTTATCTTTATTTCCCTTTTATTTTTTGTTTTGTATTTTTTGTAATAAAAAAAAAATATTATGACAACACAAAATGGTTGTTTTTTTTCAACTGCATTTTCGCAAATGCTAACGTGTAATTTTTTTTTATTACGTGGCGAAAATGTTGCCTCGTTTACGTAGTCTTGCGAACAAACACGCGGATAAAGCGTTTTCTCTTGCAGCTGTTATTTCGTTGTATAAATGAGTCAATATTCCGCGTGTGGCATGATACCTGCAACTAGTTATCCAAATTCAAATTCCATCACGCGGTGTAAATCGAAATCTAGCAAAAGGCAATTTGTTGTTTATTTGTGAATAATAAACAACATTCTCTTATTCTTCTGTTTACGAGTTATATTCTATCGCATTTTGATTTTGATGACTGTGAAGAAACAATTTTTTTAGTATAATTTTAAAATTTTGAAATATTAGTTGATTTGAATGATCGGATTATGTTAATTTTTTTAGAACAAGGCACGTTGACGATAGTGCGTCGAACGTCAGGAAAAAATCGAACGAGCAGTGGAACAAGTTTTGAAAGTTCTTCTATCCTGTCGGATAATCCTGAGGCCTGTTTACGAGGAGAACAATCTTTAGACCTTGATGAGGTCCTCGACAATGTCGACCTTGCCACGGATACTCTCCCTTCAGTTGAAACTCCAGATGCCTGTGTCAAAGCAGCTCTCAGGTATGATCAAATTGTTATCTAAAAAAAAAAAATATATATATATATATATATATATATATATATATATATATATATACATACATAAAAAGCACTATCGAAAATTACAAAGAAAATCATATTATTTATATCAACTATAGTGATCTTTTTTTTTTGAAATCGTAAAATTTCGAACAACATACGTGATCAATAGACGAAACCAGTTGGAACAACTGATATCAGTTGATCCAAATAAAAAAAGTTGTTGAATCAACAGACTTTTCAATCGAATTCAATGAAAACATTCTGCTGTTGCCAGGAACAACAAATACGGGCTAATTTTGTTCTTCGTGCATTAAAAAAATGTTTTCATTTGTTTTTTCTGTTTGTCATTCACAATTGTAACATACTTCCTAAAAATTCGAAAGTTCGAGTTAGTAAATTAGACATTATCAAGTGAAATGGACTAAAGTAGGATGTGTTTCGAAATGTAAAGCACTTTGATTTTATAAAAAAACTGAAGAATAGAAGTAGATTGCACAAGATTTGTAAACAAATGAAAAATAAGAAAGATTGAAAAAGAAACGTTGTGTTTGTTTAAAATATTTTTGTCACAAAGTTGAAAGATCAATTTGAAATAAAATGAACGATAAAATGTATGACTAAAACAAGCGTGAGCGAATATTGATTTGAGGTGCTCGCAAAGTTGGCACTTGGGTGCGTATTAAATTCACCTTATAATTCAATATCCCCCTATTGCGTCGCTCTAAATTTTTTATCGCTATAACTTATGACTGCTTATTAATGAAATCAGACCTGCAGCACTCGGCCAATTTGTCCCGGCTAAAATGTCGCAGCCATTTCCATTCGAACGGTCGCATCGCATATAAAAAAGTGCAAGTTGCAATTTGAACCGGCCCCTTTAAATGATCCGAATGAGCGATGTAAATTGATCATAACTTGTCTCTGTTTCAGATTAAGATGCCTGTTACGACGGCTGCAACATGGCGAAATAGCAGCAGAGTTGTTGCAGAGAAATCTGCAGTATGCAGCGCGGGTGCTCGAAGCCGTATTTATCGATGAGACCAAGTAAGTGTTGACAGTTTTTGTTTTTATTTTTTTTTTTTTTTTTTTTTTTTTTTTTTTTTTTTTTTTTTTTTTTGTCAAGATATAATAATAATAAAATACAAGATGAACAATTACATCTGTGAAACCTCACGATTAAGAAAATATACACAAAAGTGAGTCGAATTTAAAGCTGCTGAGGGTTTATAATATATAATATTATATTCGCATTTATCCAAATTATATATTATTATATATTATAAAAATATAAATGAAGAATTTAATGAACAATTTTGGGCCCGCAGTCACTTGGGCCGTATAAAGAGAGAACAGTTAAGAAAACCACATATTCAGACAAAAATCTCTAAAACTGTCCTTCAATCTATGAGATGGTAAACTGTACATTTTTAATCAGTGTTTATACATACTAGCATTCTCTATAGAAACTACTCTCTGCTGCTCGTGCTTTCACGTCAAGACTGTTCTTAGCTGGTTTTAATTAACAAACATCGAATTTAGATTTTCTATAAAATAAATCGGCCAACTTTTTATAGCAAAAACACGATTTGGTGGTTGATGTTAGGTCATGTTGGGTGTTATTCTCACTTGACTCTTTATCTCTTTTTCTCTCTGTCTCTTTCTCTCTACTATCTCTCTCTCTCTCTCTCTCTCTCTCTCTCTCTCTCTCTCTCACTCTCTCTCTTTTTATTCTTATAAATGAAGGACGTGTGTAAATAAGGACGGGAATAATAATAGCGAGTGAAATAAGAATCTTAGGGTTGTCTGTTTGTGACTAACGAGCACTACCGCAGGGTGAGCTCAGAGGGTCTTGAGAGCTCGCGGTCGTCGCGTAAGGTGGCTAGCCTGACATCAGAACCTTCAACTACATCACCACCGTCAGGCGGCTTCGACTCGGATGGACCTCAAAGCCATGCGCTCGCAACTCAGAAACGGAAGCTTCGCACCCCCGTGTGGGCAAGGTTGCGAAACTTTAAAACATTTCACCAACCCTCTTCTCGCCAATCTTTTTTGCGACCCCAAAAAATGTAGACACTCACCTTCTCAATTTTACCCACTTTTATTTCTCTTCGCTGTTATTCGTTCAATCAATTATCATCAATTTAATTAACTCGTTACATAACAAGCAAACTCATTAAAATTGTTGTCAAGAGAGGTTTTGTCAAATTTAAATGACTTTGACTCATAAAGTTTGAAACTAATCAAAATTGCATCATTTTGCAAATAATTTATTTTTAAAACAAAATTATTAACATCGATTATAAATAAAGAAACTCGCTGTTTCTTAATTGAATGTAAATCTTATATGAATTATATTCATTTGGATGAATGATTGTCGAATATGTTTTGATACATCTCGAACAACTTCAGCCCGGGTGTGCAAAACAAAATAACCTAATATGATTCAAATGAACATTTGATAAGTAATAGTTTGTTGCAAGAGGTTACAAAATAACATAAAAAAGAGTGATCGTTGTTGCAAGTTAAAATAATAAACGTAATATCTGGAGGAGAATTTTTGCATAGATTTTATGATTGCGTGTAAATGCCGTGCCATGAACTAACGCGCACCATCGTCGGACCGAGTGAGTCGAGCACTTTCAGCCTCATACGTGATAGCAACTGGCTCCCATATTGCACGCTTGTTTAACCACGCATAGCTGCAATTGGGAATTCGATTTGTCATGGGAAATAATAACAAAAACCATATTAATCATAATGATGAAGATGAAACGTCAAACCAAAATAATCAGGGCAGGTAAAGCAAAATTTTAAAAATATGTTTTGAATGCAAATTTTGTTATTCGCGAGATATTATAGAGTCAAATTTTCTGCAGCTAGAATATTCAAAGCAATTGAATGCAGTTTTTGAATGACAGCTCTTAAGACTATTTTGTTTGCCAGATAAATTGATTCAGGTGAAATCGCGAAATAAAATATTGACAAAAAATGTGCTCCTTCTCGCTCCTTTTAGCATTAAAAATAGCAAAATTCGGTACATCGCGAAATTGAATTTCGCGCACAGCTTCTTAAAAACTTTCAGTGTCAGTGCACCAGTTACACTCAAAAGCCCTCAGAAATGAATAATAATTAGGACAAAAAAAGAATTTCCGTTTTTTGAAGAATTTACTCTTATCTCAGTTTTTTGTGGCACTCGTTTGAAACGAAATTTTGCTATAAATAACGAAGTCGAGCATGCCGCGCAGGATGTAGCAATAAATTACGAGCCACTGCAAAAAAAAAATTCACCGTTATAATCTCGAATTTATCCATATTGAAATAACAATGCCGTGACTCGCTGGTTGATTAAGACGTGCAAATTACGCTGTGATTCAACTTACGTAAGTCTGTCACGCGATTATATTAAACAAAAAGAAAACCAAGACATTTTATTTATCAAAACAATAAACGATATCTTTTCTAAATTGAAATGTAATATGTATGCAAAAATGTTGAAACAAATAATTAAAAAACATTTCAATAACGAATACCGTATTTTTCTTGAAATAAAATAAAAATAAAAGCTTTTAGTCAATTAAATTTCAATTTAAATCTGATCGCATTTGAAATATTGTGTTTAGATTGAAAATTTATAGTTGCGACCTTTTGCACCGTCGGCATGATTTCGATATCGATGATAATGCTATATTTCGTTGAGAAACAAAAGAAACGACTTTTAAGCCGTGTTCAATAATAATTTTTGTGCGGTTCGCTTGAAGTGTCTTGTTTTCTATATCTTTTTGCATGAGTAACTTCAATTCAATTTTTTTGTCTGGATGGTGGACTTATTAAGCTGCAAAATGCGGCCACCGCAGAAATTACCATGACTCGGATGTCTCGAATTCTTTTGCTCCGAGCCGATTCAATAATGAGGTCGTCTTTAATTGTCATTTAATTGGACGTTTATTATTCTCTTAAAACGCTCATACATACGTCAAAGGGAGATGAATTTTCGCTGAGCTTGAAATGAAATCACAACATGCAAAAAATCCAATATTGCCTGATGATCAAACAGAAATATACTTTGCCACGACTTCTATATATATTGATTGAAAAAAATTTACACAATCCATAATTTAAAATACAAAAAAAACGAAATGCAATATTATTTGTTATATATAAGTATCAAATATGTTCACTATTCTTCAAATAATTATTACAGTTTTAAAACTGTATTATTTAAAACCTTTTTCTTTCATGAGGAACAAAATTCTTTTGTCACACACACACACACACACACACACACACACACACACACACACACACACACACACAAGTGTGTGTGTGTGTTGCTTGAGCAGGTTGATCTTGACTTGAGCAAAATAATCTACCGTGGTCAATCGAATTGTTGTAGAAAATAAAAGTCACTAACCTCGTGAAGCAACAAATATTATTTATCAGGTTTTTCATTCTTGATTGTGCTATCGATTTTTACGTTAAACCATGCGCAATAGTTATCAGAGATGGAAAATTAGTTTTTCTTTTTTTTTTTTTTTTTTTCACTTTGAAGCGTTCTATTTGAATGAATATTGCCGATGAAACAAGAGCTCATTTTCTCACTTTTATCACTAATTTATTGCCTCAGAAGTATATAGTAAAACTTTCGTTCGTATAAAAACATAAAATTAAGGTGACTCTCAAGTAACATGAGAAAAATCATTTTTCCTATAATTTCTGGTATATCTGTTTTGATATGAAGTTTTTTATGTGCAAGCGATGAAGTGCTGTTAAAAAAATGAAAAAAGTTAGATTGTTGGAAAATGACCCTAATTTGAGTATTTTAGTTACACTTTTCTCAAGATTTTTTTTTGATGATACTGTAAAAAATAATCAAAATAAATATCTTCAGTTTTAAACCAAAAAAAATGGAAATCAGTCGACTATAACTTTCACAAGATAAAAAAATGTTTAAACAAATTCTATAAAAACAAATCTGTTGTTGGTTGTTGTTACCATGGACAATAAATGTTTTCAAATTTTCACTTGAGAGTTCTGTTAAAGAAAGAAAGAACAGCAACAAATTTCTTATTAAATGAATGACATGATACATAATTATAGGGAAAATTAATTGCACGCAACGCGTATTTGAAATCATTTACCAGCCTTAACAAATCAAGGTGTGTTCCTGTAATAGCCTTAATGGCTAAACCACTTTGATTATTTCAATTTTGCAAATTAATTTTCATTAATTGATCGAATAACAGTGTAAAATCCATTGCCTTGTTAACCCTTTCAGTATCAAAAGTTAATTAAAAACATAATTATGAAAAAATGACGATTGATTTTGAAATGTTAATAACTGAATTGAAATATTGCTTGAAATTGAAAAAAAAAAAAAAAACAAATGTTACCGAAAGGGTTAAAAAATGTAATCTGCTCCAAAGTGCCTTTTTAGTGTTTTTCTTGGACGAAAACTGTTTGCACGTTGGACCGATCTTTTTGCGAATCGAAAAACATTGACAAGAAAAAGATAGTTGACTGTTGATATTCGAGTTGTTCTACTATGCACGGTATGTTTTCTAGTTACACACACGAAGCGTAGAGATCCTCCTGCTTTTCTGTTCTCTCTTATACCTGAACTTTGTCGGATGATTTTGTCTGTTCCGATGAACGTGGCCTCTAACTGTCTGTAGTTCACTATCATTGTATTTCAATCAACGTCGATCTCTCTCTTTCTCTTTTCATTCTTTCTTTGATTTGTTCTTTCACAAAATAGAGATGTCTATTTTTTTAACCCATAGAATGTACATGTTTGTTGAAAACTGAAAAATTCTGCAACCCTTGTCTCTACTCTAAAAAAAACACTAATCAAAGCCAATAAAATAAAATTCTTGGTCCAAGAATAAAAGCTACTGGCCCAAGAACAACCTTTATAGAAGATGAAAGTTCTTGAACGAAAGAGAAAAGGAAATTTTATTCTCTTTAGTTCAAGATTTTCTATCAAATAAAAACTACAATTTAAAAACAAGTTTTTTTAACTTCAAGTGAATTTTTTTAGAGTGTTAGAATTCAAGCTTTAACTGCTTGTCAACGGTTTCCCGTATGTGTTTGCGTTGTGTATTTCAACTATTTTATTTCTTTAGGTGTTTCAGATACTTACTAACTTTTCACCCAATACAAAACAAAAACATAAAACTTGAGACCCCATCGTGAGAGTTTAAAAAAGGCACCGATGATTCGTTGAGAATCTGATTCTTTGTGTTCTGTGCTGACACGGCAATTTTGTCCACGTTTGTCTACTCGATCTTGCCTGATGCAAGTCCTATACGTGCAAGTTTTAACAAATATTTTTAACTCACATTTTTTTTTTTTTTCGAATCGAAGAGCTTTTGATCCAGAAGAACGATCGATCTCAAGCTGGCATCAATTTATTCAAACCACTCGTTTGTCGATACTTTTTTATTCATCCGTCATAATTAGAGACGTAGTGAGAGGTATCATGCAAACGCTTCCACTATGGGCGGGCCCGTACATTCCGTGCGAAATCTACTTTAAAATTCACCGCGACTGCGCATACATCCGCGAATTCGTGACCCATTTCATAAAGAAACTACAATTTGTTT
The DNA here is from genome assembly GCA_030523145.1 of Trissolcus brochymenae. Lineage (NCBI taxonomy): Eukaryota > Metazoa > Arthropoda > Insecta > Hymenoptera > Scelionidae > Trissolcus > Trissolcus brochymenae. Next base: position 71,450 of record JAQQRF010000503.1, read on the forward strand.
TGCAAACTGATAACATTTACTTCCATTCGTTCAAGTTTTTTTCTTAACTTTACATATATAAATCAAGATTACATGTTTTATTTCTAAGATTCAACTATTGCTAATTTTATACTTTTTTTTTCTCTTTCTTCTTGGACAAATTTTTTATTTTATTTGTTTACAGTTCTGACTTAAAATTATACATTTTTGATGAGAACATTTTTTATCTCGAATCTCTGCTGATTAACAAGTAACAAGTTTGTTTTGACTTTTGCAGATTTGCAAGTGAAAATATTTTTGATCCTCTGAAACTTAATAAATCATAAAATGTCGAGAGCGAAGTTATTCATTGATCGATCGTCGGTTAATCAAGCTCGCTCATATAATTGTAATTAACTTTTTATTAATCGCTAATTTGTTCATCAAACTCGATTTCTCCTCGATTTCGCGCATGTATGCAAATCATTCGTTCGCTGAGTTATCCATGAAAGTGGAATTATCACTTTGGTATCGAAAGCATAAAATCGCGAACCCAATAAAGTTCTACCAAATCATAGAGCTATGAGTTTATATTTAAAAAAAAAAACTAAAGTTCGAATTACTTTTAGATAGTAAAAAATGAACCATTATATAAGTTTTAAAGAGTTGCGGGAGAAAAAAATGTTGCAATTGAACTACCGAACAAACTTTGAAGCACGCAAAAAACAAGAATTTTTTTTCATCAATAATTAAAAGTGTCAACTTGGGAAGAATTTTTTTCTTTATTGTTTGGGCCAATGAAATTGATTATAATTGCATTAGAAATTCTTCTGAGGAAAAAAGAAACTTGAAATCAAATTATTTAAAAATGATAAAAGTAGTTGGTATATTTTTATGGCTTATAAAAATAATGAAAAAAGTAATATTTCATACTCAATGTGAATAATTCGTTTTTTTGTTTCTTTTTGAAAAGCATTTGTTTGAAATAAATATATCAGATATTGCGTGTGATAAAAAAAGTGAAATAAAATTGAATAATTTTTACTAGTGCTCGATGAGCGAGCATTCTAATAAAATGCAATATTATTATGGTTGACTAGGGAAGAGCAAGACATGTTGACCGAGGGGTAAGTTTCTCTAACTACAACAGTAGTTGAATTTAATTTGAACTGGCTTGGATATAAACTCATATGCTAGTCCATCAGGCTGCGATAAAATGTTCACTCAGATGTTATTTCAAATGTGAACATATATATATATATATATATATATATATATACACATAGTTCTTCAAAATGCATCCACACTTTTCTCTAATGCAACATTTTATTAATCTAAAAATTTGCATTTTATGTCCCTCATGAAACTTATTTGAATAAAACCGAGAGCGACAACTCAAGGCAAAATTTATGGAGCCGCCCCAAAATATCGTGTAATTATGTCGGGACAGTTAAAAGTTGAGAAAACAACAAACTTTTAAACCACGAGATGAAACTTGTTCGAGTATAACAAAATCCAACTATAGCTGTATAGTTGGCTTAAAAAACAAAAGGTCTCGGGTGCGCAACTCGGAATAAGTTTTATCATCAAGTCATCACAACGATGAGAATTCATGTGTAATACGCTGTAGAGATGCATATGCCGCCATGGCTCATTACTGTTAGCACAACACATCTAATTCTCTTTCTCTCTCTCGCTCTCTCTTTCTCTCTAAATCTCTTAATCTCTCTAGCTCTGTCTTTCGACTATTATCCCCTACGCTCGGATCTGCGGTTTTGACCTTTTACTAATCTCTATCTTTATTTTACACTTTTCACAATACACAGTAGTAACGACACGTTTTTTATGTTAACAAATTTGCACTCAGAAAGGAAATCCTCCTTTTGTCACAATGTTTGGATAAATTTTTCTACGAGAAAATTTTCTACGAGAGGCTTGTACAAAAGAAAAAAAGAGTCAATTTCATTATCTCCGGTTAATTATTTTTAAGCATTGTATGTTTAATTAAAAATGTTTGTTTAAATTAAAGTCGTCAAGTTGGAGTAAAGTTGTGTGTCCTGTCAACAAAAAAATATATAGGGTATCTCATTTTAATCTGGCACGTGAAACCATTCGGAAAATCAGCGTTGAAAAAAAATTGCAAAAAATGGAAAAAGATATTTTCTAAAAAAATGATAGTGCCACCAAAGTTGAGAATTTGTTATTTTTATCATTTTTTTGTCAAACGCTCATTTATAGATTATTTTGAGTTATTTCAGGTGACAGATTAAAATAGGACACCCTGTATATACTATACGAAGAAAAAAAATAGTTTCATGCATAGTCAAACGTATTTCAATTTCACATAAAAGGAGCGACTTTTTAAAATTGATACGGTTTTGCATGACTGCCAGTCCAAAAAATAAAATTCTCAAAGTACAAACCTCTCGTCTCTTTTCGAGTTTTATATTGAATATGCAAGAATAAAAAGACAAGCCAGTTATAAAAAAAGGACGAAACTGTCGAATAAATGTTTTTTTGTTGTTTATCCAACATACACCCTGACACGTACACAAATAAACGTATAGCTTTAGTTATGTACGATTTAAAATAGAATGTGGCCTGTTAGAGGATAAGGATAAGCCATTGAATAATCGTGATTATGCTGGTTGATAAGAAAATGTGCTCGGATAAGAATATACTAAGTGGTTGTTCCAATTTAGGCGACTGGCAGACGAAGATGACGAATTGTCGGAAGTACAGCCGGATGCAGTGCCACCGGAAGTACGCGAGTGGCTTGCCTCAACGTTCACAAGACAGCTCGCATCCACAAGACGCAAGTCCGACGAGAAGCCCAAATTTCGGTCTGTCGCGCACGCCATTAGAGCTGGCATCTTTGTCGACCGCATCTACAGAAGGGTCACCAGCACTGCGCTTATGCAATTCCCCTCCGAAGTCGCTAAAGTACTTAAGGTATCCACTTTTCACACATCATTCCTCTTTCCACTCAAGTGAAACTGCAATCAATTTTATTTATATTATTAACTGATTCTATTATTTATTGACTGGTGGAAACAAAAAACACTTATTTTTATATTAAATTCTTATTCAGAGTTTTGAATCTTTTATTTTCTCCAATATATTTGTTTCTCTTTTATTTCAGAGCAGATAATTTATTTTGTGCATTTTCGTTTAAAACTTTCTCACAAACTTCAGATCCCATGTTTCTTTTTTATAAAAGAGACAATGTTATCAAGATTTTTATTCACCGAAACATTTTGTATCAAGAGAATATTTTCGCCGAGTGTCCGGTATACTTGGCTAATTAACAAACTCGAATCAGTCAGTAATTTTGAACAAATTAGAACGTCTACTGATATTGCAGTATACACATATTGATTATCCTATCACTCAACTGTCTGGCGCACTAACATGAATCAAATATTTTACTCATGCCCATCAATCCACAGTTCTTATAAAAACACAAGATGATCAATAAAATGTATTATTGCGTCGGCGATGAACTTTCAAAATAATTGCAACAAAAAAATTGTCGGTAAAAATGTTTGAAAATGTCTTCAACCATCTCTTGAGTCATTGATCATGTGAGAAACCTGCGCAAAACATTCGAAAGCTTTTGACATGGTTAATATAGAGATTCATTATGTAATAAAACCGTCTACTTGATTTACAACTGCCCCGCGAGGTCGATTTATGAAAAACAAAAAAAAACAATGTTGTTCCGAGATTTCAAATGTCTAAATAGTAGAGAATCGCGTTTCAATGACGATTGTTTGATCGTTGTCGCGTTGAATTAAAATTTAGCTGGAAATAGTACTGTTCGATTTGAATTGCAAATTTTACTACGGTACTTAATATTAACTACCAAGCCGAAATCAACTCGAGCATTGAATGTTTTGCCAAGAGTTACAATGTCTCTTTCTCTCTTTATTTATTCATTGTTTCAGATATTCGAAACAATTCGTTCTAACTATAAACTTTTTGTTAATTAAATAAAATAAAAATGTCACCGTGATATGTTAAACAGAACAATTACAATGTTTATTTGAAAAACAACATATATTCAATTGTTGTTTGTAAAAAAGCATACGGGTATTGAAATAAAATGTTTTCTTCAGTTATTTAGTTTGAAGTTTATCTTGCTTGTTCAAACTGAAGTCAAGATTTTTGTCTTACTTTTGACTGAAAATGTTTTTTGGTATTGTTTGAAAAGAATCTAGACGAGTGGTCGTTCGACGTGTTCGCATTAAATGACGCATCGACAGGTTCGCCGGTGAAATATTTGGGCTACGATCTGTTAAATCGATATGGAATGATTCATAAGTTCAAAGTGCCTCCGGTGATTCTTGAAAGCTTCCTGAGTCGAATTGAGGAAGGATACTGCAAATATCGCAATCCGTATCACAACAACCTCCATGCGGCTGACGTAGCTCAAACCATGCATTACGTTCTCTGTCAGACTGGTTTGATGGTAAGACCCTCACTTTTATCCTTACGACAAATTTTCAATCTGAAATTTCATCAAAATTATTTAAAAAGTTGAACGACTAGATTTACGCTCTTGATAAATAATAAGAATTTTTCTTCAAGTACTTAACCATTTTTTTTCATGCAAGTCAATTTCACTTTTACCAGAAAGGACGATGATTCGTTTTGAATATTTTCCAAGAAAAAGTTTTCACGTGGCCATTCAAAGTTTGCTCGTGTTACGTAATCGAAGCAGTCAATCCCGCGAAGAAAATATATCAAGAATTCTTTATAGACATTTTTCTTTCTTTCAATGTGAATTTGAGCTGAAAAAAAGTGAATTTACGTTTTGATAAATGAAATTACTTTGCAAAAAATTCTTCTGATTTATAATATTGAATCAAATTTTCATTAAAACAAATTTTTTTCTTTTCGACTAAATAAATTGAATTTGGCATACTTATTGTTTGGTTCATTAATTTTAATTTGGCTTATAGAATTGGCTGACCGATCTAGAAATTTTCGCGGTCTTAGTGGCAGCGATCATACACGATTACGAGCACACGGGTACGACGAACAACTTTCACGTCATGTCTGGAAGTGAGACGGCGCTGCTCTACAACGACCGTGCCGTATTGGAAAATCACCACATCTCAGCTAGTTTTCGGTATGTAACTAATCATCCAACATTTTTGGCTAAGTTTTTGTTAAAACAATTGTTGAAATGAACCTTTTTCTTTTCGTTTCAGAATTCTTCGCGAGGATGAATGCAACATCCTACAGAATCTCTCGCGGGAGGAATTCCGCGAATTCAGGACGCTCGTTATAGACATGGTTCTTGCAACGGATATGAGCTTTCATTTTCAGCAACTGAAAAATATGAAAAATTTATTGAGCCTCACTGATGCCAGCGTGGACAAAAGCAAAGCGGTCAGCTTGGTTCTTCATTGCTGCGATATCTCGCATCCAGCAAAACGTTGGGATCTACATTATAGGTCACTTTTTGTTCAATTCTATTAAAACAGTTTAGTCATGTATAAAAGGAATTAAAACAAAATTGTATAAAACTGATTATGTAAGAAGATATATATGTGTTGAATAAACTTAATATGTAAGATATGTATTAAATTAAGATTTGATTAACAGGTGGACTACTCAGTTATTAGAAGAGTTCTTCCGACAGGGTGACAAAGAGAAGGAACTCGGACTGCCGTTCTCACCACTTTGCGACCGAAAGAACACTCTGGTCGCAGAATCTCAAATAGGATTCATTGAATTCATCGTCGAGCCGAGCATGCAAGTGTGCAGTGATATGTTGGAGACCATTCTCGCTCCATTGAACACAAAAAAAAGTATCGACGATTCGAGCAATGGTAAGCCTGCCAAAAATAACCATATGCGTACTCGTTTTCTAATGAATAATCCAACTTTTAAACTATCATAAAAACAATTTAATCTCTTATGCATTTTTCAAGAAACAAGGGGTCATACATTCTTCGTGAGATCTATTTTAATGAATTTGTATACTTTAATTGCCTTTTTTTTTTGGCCAACAAAGGTCGATTGTTGTACTAAAAACATTCATTTAAAACAATCTGCATTTCAATTAGAAAAGGAACGACACATTTTACGCAAGGCCGTTGATAAATTACAATCAAATCGAACGGTTTTTCCTCAAAAACTCAATTCGCGCAAAGTATAATTAATTCAAACGAAATGGAACGGGAATGAAATTGAAATTCCACCCAAGATTCCGTCAAATGATCGCAGTAAAATGTGTTTTATTAGAACGCTTAAATGTGAAATGAAATATTCCCTTACAAGTGTGACAATCAGACCAGACGGAACAAACAATAGAAACCAATTAGTCAGCCATTAATAACGAATTGTAATTCGATTATTGTTACAGTAGATCCTTTCAGGATACTTTTTTTCTTTCATTTTATTTCAAATTGAAGATTTTTGTCAGATATAATTATTTTTAATTGTATCTATAAGTGATTAATCAGAAGTGTATTGAAAGTGAAGAATTATTAAAACTGAATTATTCAACAGCGGGCAACTCAGGCGGCCAAAGGTTTCAAATCGCCAAACCATGGAGTCAGTGTTTGATGGAAAACAAAATGATGTGGAAAGAGCATGCCCTCAAAGGTAAATTGCTTTTTCATTTGTTCCATTTCATTCTCAGTTAACTCTCAGTTAGTTAAATCATCATTAAAAACAGACTGGCAAAATCGACCAAGCACACGAATGCAATCGCGCCAGGTTTAATTGTTTATCTGCTTATTATTTGTAAAAATGTTATAATAGTTATTTTGCACTCGATTACCGATTGTGGATGAAATATTTTAATCGTGATAACTGTTTGAGCAGATGCCGAATTAAGAGCACAGAACGAAAGCGAAGAACAATTGAAGGAAAGTCAAGTTGAAGAGGTGAGCCTGCAAATTCCAGAACCGAGTGGACGAGCGCAACAGCAGGATTGAATTTCAAAACGAAATCAGAAAGAAGTAATAGAAAAAAGGAGGAAACCAAAAAAGTGAACAAATGATGCTTAGGTACAATTGCGCAAAGGTGTAAAAGAACGGTTCACGGCTTGTTTTGTCCAAAGGATCAAGCGTTAGTAAAATCGAACATACAGCTACGACTATCTTTTCTATCAACCACGATTTTTATCTATATGGAGAGTGAATGTTCTTGGGTAAAGACCGCATAGAAAAATCATACCATTTTAGTTCCTAACTGCCTATCTGGCAAATCGTTTCATACATTTTTTTTATTCCTTTATTAGTGATAAGTCTCTATTTTTGCTAAACTCTGACAAAAGCAGAAGCAAATAAAATAATGATAAAATCGACCGCATAACTGATAATATTCACAATTACGATAGGTGTCCATTCGACGTTAAACGACGTATAAATATCAGCAATTCGATTATTTGTTCATCTTCTTGACTCTTAGACCACTTTTCTACCAAAACTTAAAAAAAAAAACGTATGACACGCTTGTTCAAAAAGTCTGAGTAATTGTATATGTTTAGTCGAATTTAAGTGGATGGCCATCAAAAAGAAAAATAAAATCTCACGCCTGGAGTCTTCCTTTTTTTTGGTTCCAAACTTACTGTTTCATTCTCTTGTATTGGAATTGGATCTCAGTCTATAAACGATAATGCAATTGTAAACCGTTACATATATATATATAATGGCTTAGAGGTGCTTATTATGTGAAAACAAAGAATTGAATGATCTTTTAATGGGGAGTATAAAAGAGAACATTTTACAGCACGTTAATGAATTGAAAGCTGTTGACGAGGCAATATTGTACCATAAAAGTCTGCTTTCGCGTAATGGTACGGATTTGTTGAACGTGCTGTAAAACAACTGATTGTTTTGTGTCGACATCAAATTCTTGTGTTTTCAATGCAAATCCGTTAATTTGATAGCTCGTGCCTGCCCTATAAGAGAGAACTATGTTTCGATTGGAGAGCAAATATGTTGTAGCGATTAAGACAAGTAAATTATTATAATATAAAAAATATACTGAGCGCGTAAATTAAACAATACGTACAGTTTATACCTACAATGTTATTTTTTTTTTTCATCTGTATATAAGAATAGGGCGCATTCCTCCCCGCCCTGCAATGACCATGAAACCATGTGGCCCAATTTTTGTTTTATAACAAAAGTAATAAAATAAAAGTATGCATGGAAGTTATTATACTACTGCATTTGTACATACATATATAGCAACAACAAAAAAAAAGTAATTTATTATGATGGATGGAAGAAAGATTAATCGGAGCTTTTTTGCGAATTGGAAGTACAAAAGCAGGGTTTTTCGCAGGATTTAGGGAACAATTTGATCAAAGGCATCTTAGTCTTCCTATAAACGTAGTACGAATTGAAAGAGACCATACAGACTGTTGATTATTCATTGGATAATGCGAACCGTGCATTGCCATGTCAAACATCCGGGACAAAAATGTTGTAGTCATTAGGGACATCTATTTTTTCATTCTCTGCCACTATCTTTGATAACATCTCCTTCATCAATTTTTTTTTTTTCAAAACTGTTCCACCTATTCGTAGAGTGAAAGATTTTCAGTGAAAAAATGAAATCGCCCTTGACTAAAACTAGTTTTTATTAAAAATTCGTTATCTGATATCTGCAAACAGATTACTTTCAATTAATCAAATTCCAATGTCATCAACAAAGTTAGTGGTTTATAAATACTAATAAGAACAAAATGTATGTGCAAAATTTGCATTATACAATTTGACATATCACATCTTGATAGGCTACATTAGCAACTCTATTTAATGTATTATAACGATTCGAAAGTGAATGTAAAAATTATGTTTCTGAAAAAAAACAACAACAAAAGCTTACCAGAAGTCAACTCCATTTCCCATTTATTGGATTGTGTATGGAAACCCTTCTGTAGTGGGTCCAACTTCTAGAAAAATAAGTCAAATAGATTAAAAGAAAATCGAATTTCAAAAATATTAAATTGATGCTGAATTGAGAAAATAAATATATATTTGGCTAAAACTATAAGTTTGAATTTAAAAAAAACGTCCATTAGGGGTGTAAGGATTATGTATTTAGTTTCGAGATGGTCACGAAAAATGAATGAAAAATATATTTCTAAAAGTCAAATTCTCAAGAGATTTCAAAATATTAAACGCACGAGGAACCAGAAACCAAATGTTACTAGAAAAGTAGAGTGTAAAGTGGGAAACGCCAGAGAGGCTTGTTAATAGAAAAACGAATTGATATCAAATGTTGAACAATTTCACCATGATAATATGATTCATCCTTAATGAAAGACTGATAAGCGATCATTCATTGGCGTAGAAACCGTAGAAAGAACCTTTTAATTCCAAAATAGATAATTATTGATTTTTAAGTTTCGCGCAATCGCTCCCGCTAGCATATTTTAAAATTTCTTGGTATTTGTTTGAGAATTAATATTTTTGAAAAACCAAAATCTGTGATGTTTTTCTTAATCCACCGACGTTCTATGTTATATGTCTACAAATTATATTCAATATCTGTCCGTCGACAGAACTCTGTTAACAATATTATAAAATAGACAGTCGGATAATTGTGTGAAACCTTTCTTTTTGTTTTCATGCCTGATGTTGAAAGCCAATAATATGTTACTGTAAATTGCGAAGCCAGTCATTGCTGTAAAAATAACAATTAAAAATAAAAACTGTAAACCGCGCCGCACATCAGTTCTGGTCTTAAAAGATGAAAAGTTTCCAATGGTATCGTCACAGATTCTGTCTATTCTAGATGAGGTATCCTGAAAGAAGAAAAAGCTTTGTGAAAAATAATTACCTAAAAATAAATATGAAATAATGTGTAAGAAGATAAGAAAAACTACAATGATATTTTGAAGACTTTACGAAATTAAAAAAAGCTATAATGTGTGTGTGTGTTTGTGTGTGTGTGTGTTTGTGTGTTTGTGTGTGTGTGTGTGTGTGTGTGTGTGTGTGTGTGTGATTGCGAACGAAGAGTACTCTTATTAATGACGAAAAATAGTAAACCGCATTAATTCGATTGAATAGTGTTTGTATAAATTATCCTCAGCACAATTTAATACACGGAGTTTTGTACATATACATATTCTCTACGCCGAGCACCGTGTACGTTTCGTGTAATGCAAAAAATAAATTCATGTTTACAAAAAAAAAAAAAAAATTATATGACACAAATGTATGTAATTAAGATGTAATAAAAAAGGCGAAACACGTACAAATTTTTGATTTTGTATATTTTTCTGATTTTTTTAAAAATTTTCCCTAATAACCATATTCATGTAAATTTAATGTAAACTTTACATAAATGCTAAACAAAAAATGTATACAAATCTTACTCCGCATTAACATGCGTTAAAAATTGTTTACATTTTTTAATTGTTGAAAAATCAAAAATTGTTTTTTTTTTTGACTCATTTATTAATTTTAACAAACATTTGTTTTGTGAATATTGAATGTAAATGATTTATGCAAATTTTTCAGAACAATGAAGAGTTGGATTTGCATACATTTCATGTAAATGCTTTACGTAATGCTTGATGGTTTTCAGGGTCAAAAATCCACAACCAATTGAAATGATTCGTGTAAGCGCAGCTTAAGGTTTAAGATGATCCCTCAAAATAACTGGAAAAATTGTTTGGTTAAGTTTGTGTATGATAGAAATTACTGACGTTTGTGTGTTTACGAAAAGTGATTCAAAACAAATGCTCGTTAAACATTTAATGTTGACATAAACAAATTATATCTCGTATTCTCATTTCAATTTAACACAAAATAAAAAATAAATCAGGTCAGTTGATTTCTATCACTTTCAAAAAATTGATCTTTTCTTTGAACAATGATATATTTATATATATAATTTTTTTTAAGGCGTGACAATGGCTAAGAAAGCAGTTTACGAACATTTGAAGTTACAAAACCGGCCTTATAATGCCAATGATATTGTTTCTAACCTGGACAAAAAGTTCCCAAAGGCAGCAATTCAAAAAGCTCTGGACGAATTAGTTGAATCTGGCTCAGTGATGGAAAAAGTAAGTTTGCAGTTTAAAAATGAATTTTTAAGCAGTTTGCCATGTAAATGTTTCAATTTTACATTCAATTGTTATTGCAACTTTTTAGATAAATGCCAAACAAAAAATATACTGCTGTATCCAGGAATCCAAACAAGATCCAAAAGAACTGATGAGGCTGGACAAAGAATTGCAAGTGCACGCAAACGAACTCGAGAACAAATTGCAATCTTTGCTAAAAAAAAAAAAGGAAAAGGAAATTACTATTGCGAGTTTGAAGGGCGGCTTAACAATGCAACAACTTGAAAAGATGAAAGAAGACCTGAACAAAAATATAAAGTTTTTGAACAAAAAATTGGATGAATTGATGACAACGTCATCGGCTCAAAAAGATTTACCTACAAAGAAGCGTAAACTTGAGAAAGACTTGCAGACATACCAGCAGGAGTACAGCAAGAGAAAGAGAATATGTAAGGATGTGATGGATTGTATCTTAGAAAATTATCCTAAAAGTAAGCAACACTTTTATGACGAAGTTGGTATAGATATTGTAAACGTCTGAGTTCCCAAAGATCAATTGTTCGAAAATGTTTCAATTTCTAAGATCGATTCGCTGTGCTAAAAGACTAAACTTGATCAAATCTGTATTTCTTAAGTTAATCATTGATTAAATATATAAATATCGTTTTGTATATATAGTTCTACGTAAAATCGAATGTACAAATACTAAATTATATCGTAATAAAAATATTTTCGTTAATGGAAAAGAGTACATTTTCTCTAAAATTCACAAAAAGATTCAGGTTATAACAATAATATTTTTTACAGTCACTTACTTTTCGGCCCTTTCTTTTTTATCAAAGACATAACTTAAATTGCTGCAAAAATAACTTTACACATGAAAAAAACCACGTTACGTCTTGTGACTAATTTTTTTTATTAGAAATAAAAAGTCTTGAAATAAAAGTATAATAAAAGTCTAAGGATTCTTTTTTTTTTTTTTCAAATAACGAATATGTTAAAGCGATGCCGAAGAAACTTGGAATAAACCGACGCATTTTAAATAATGCAAAAGTAATTAGGATTCGCAAGTTGCATAAAGAATTGTACATTATTAATTAATTCAAATAGGTTCTTGCTGTTAGATTCACCATATACTAAGAGATACAGTTGAAATTATCATTTTTTTTTTCAATTTTAATGGAACTTTGAGTGTAAAGGAGTCACTTCAAAAAATATCAGATGGAAAACTGAAAATGTTAAAAAAAATATCTTTAAAACCACAATAAAACAGAAAAGCAATATGACACCAAAATATACGGAAATAGATGGGGATATTTTAGAGAGTACTTACTACAGGCTATACAAATATATATACCTGTCAATGGGTTACTGGCCATGGCAAAGTTTAACGACAAGTATCATAATTTATCTACCGCGACTAGCGTTATCATGGTCAGCGTTGTATCCAGAGGTTGATAAATGAACAATTTTGTCATTTCTGGGAGTGATTTTGATAAAAATTATAATTTGTTAAAATTATCAGTTCATGGCCCTTGGAAAACCAAAAAACCTTGACGAAGGTATTTACATCTTTTCTCAAATGGTGATTCATGGATTTTCATATTTAACAATCTTTGATATCGTCCTCAGAAAAAAAATGGTAACGTTTTTACTCGTAGCGAATTATTTTGTTGCACGTTTCTTTCACTTTCAAATGAATTTTATTTAAATTGAAAGTAAATTTTTATAGCTTAGAAGATTAATGGAAGAAATACAAAGTGACTGGGAAACTGCGAAATCCGATGACACGATAAAAATATTACATAAATACGGTTATCTATCAAAATGGTTTATGTTTCTTCACATGAGTAAGGATTTTTTTTTTAATCTACGAGAAAATGCGTTCTAATTGAAATTTAATCTGAAAACATGACATTTGTCCTACAATTTGCAATAAAATTAAATGAAAATATAATCATGATAAATAATGGTAGGTTGGTTAAACATTGTTAATTCCATCATGCAAATATACTGCGTTAGTTCAAAGTCTTTGTGTGTGTGATCCATAGTCCTAATTTGCATTCAAAGCACCAGCATCTTAAATATTGATGCTGTGAAGATGAGATGATGATGGGAAGAACTTTTGATAAGGAGAGGTCGTCATTGCTTCATCGTCAAACACGTGAATTTTATGCTGTTGACGATGAAGCAAGATGGGACCACACCTAACTACCAACTCAACGTCAAAAGAACATCATATGAAAACAATCTGCGAAAAACTGTAGATCCTGAAAAATATATACATTTATATGTTGAGTCAAACAATCGCTCATAACCCACACGTGACGTGTTCTCAGATGGCGGATGATCTATATGATCATCTATACTGGAAGTATACAGCGAGGGGAAACCATCAAGGCCTATCGGTAAACCAGTTTGGGTTTCGTAAATCCAGATCCACGGTCGACACTGTGGATATGGTCGTCGGTATTGCAAAAGAGTCAATAGCAGGTATAGAAGTTGGACGAAGATGCCAAGAAATATTGCGCGATTGATATTTTGAATGTGAGTGACGCATTTAACTCTGTCAGATGGGGATCTATACGTCGGGAATATAATGTTCCATAAGGCTCACTCCTCGGCCCAATGCTGTGGAGCATTATGTACAATGCAATGTTAAGGTTTCGTCGTCGTCGAATTTCGTCGACGACGTAGCAGTGGTGAAAGTCAGTAAGTTGTTTTAACTCATAAGCTAGCATGATAAACAGAGTCCATTTGAGAGTTGCACTGAGGAGAATAGAAACTTTTTCTTTGCTCAACTGTTGACCGGTCACAGCTGTTTTAGGTTGTACCTAAGCAGATTTGTGCTAGACTTCTCATCATTATGTCCAACTTCCGATCGAGTTGAAGAAAACCTGAGAATAGTGTTGAGATCGAAGAGATAACCACCCCGACGATAAAAGAGTATGTAGGCTACTAGTCAGTCCACCCCGCGTGAAGTAATATGCTTGGTGGCAGTTTTGCGCAGGGTATAAATGGAATACCGTCAAGGGTTCCAGTTTTTAGAAATAATCATGAGAGATACGCCATTGAGGACTACGTCAATGCATTTTTTCACTCTTGATAAAAAAATCCCAACCAAGTGTTCTCTTTATGTAAGTAGTATAATCATGAATTTGGTAAGACACAAAGGGGAGAAACGGTATATTTCAACGTATAGCTCGTTTTCGGCTGAATATAAAAATTGAAGAAATATTTTACGATACTCATGTTTTAATTATTAATATTTTAACACTAAAAGAGCCGAATGTTTTTTTGAAACAATGTTATTTGAAGCTTGTATTTATTATGATGAAATAAATATTATGTAACACAAAGCTTTTGTTTTTTAATTTTAGACACCTGACTTTGTACAATTGTTAAAATTATAAATAATTCACATTATTCGAATGTATTGATACAGCATAATTATATGCTATCGGCCCTTCTAGTGTTATTTAAATTTAGTTGATTACCATTTCTTAATGATTGCAATAAAAAAATAATAGCAACATTTATTATTATATATTTTTAAATTGTAAGATTGCAGAGCATGTTGAAACATACTATTCATCATTCATCACTTAAAAGATGCAACCTACCATTATCAACAGGGTTGTTGCGCTCAAATAACCGTTGTATTCCCTGCCCTTCATCAGATATTCCATATCCAAAAACGTATTCCCTCGTAAACGTATTTTCGTTCTCAATCATTATTGTTCATTGATCCGTTTCAAAAACGTTATATGAACTTTAACTTGTGCTAAAAAATATGAATTGCATGATAACTGGAATAAGTAATTTAATCGAATAAAAAATGTATTTTTAATCAATATTTAAAATTAACGATTGAATAGAAATGAACCATTATTTATTCAATTTCGCTAAATTGCCGGCCTTTTTTACAGAATTCGCAGGTTTTCCAGGTCTGCAAAACAACCCTGTATTAATTAATTATAAAATTTATCTTTGAAATTTAAAATCTGTAAAAAAAAAAAATGATCGAACTGTGTAAATTTATAAAAACTAATGAAAATAAATTGAAACTTTGTCAGGTTCAGTTCAGTGTACTCAGCTGATATACGTGCTTTCACCGCTGATACCAAAATTGCTGGACAGAATAGCACCGTTGAATGAATCGAGACCGCTAATGCCAATTGTTTATGCTGAATACAGTGTTTACCCAGATTACATCTCACAATCGTACACCATCATATATATTCACAACCTCTTTTGTGTCTACGTATGTGCTATTCAGTTTCAAATTCTTAACAATACAATATTTATTCTCACTTATCACTGCTGTGCCAAGTTTAAGGTTTGTGGGTAAGAAAACACAAAATAATTTAAAAAAATGAGTAAAACAAAGGTTTTAAAAAAAGGAACAAAATTACATCAGATTCAAACTGCAACAAGTGGGGAAAAATTTGTCCGAAGGAATATTGAGTGGGAGGTCTGAAAAAACTATGTACGGCCAGTTATCAGAGAGCATCAGACACCATCAAAAAAGTATTCGGTATACTTGATTTTTGCTTTTTTTTATTACCTTTGCTAGTGTACAAAATCAGTTTTATCGATTGAGAACATTTTAGTTTCGCAGTGAGCAACAGTGAATATTTTTCAACTGCCTGGATCACCGGAAAATTAGTCAATATGATCTTAATATCAGTTTCTCTTTATGCAGTAAGTTATTCACATCTTGAACAACATCATTATTGAAAGGTATTTTGATTCACCCGTCATTACCATTTCTAGATTATTTTGAACCTTCACAATTTTGAAGAAATTCCGAAGCATTTTTCTTTTGCCTCTGCGATGCTCTTTCAACTCTTCATATGTTGTTACTTTGGCGAAATTTTGCATGAACATAGTAAGCGTATCAGATTTCAATGGTTTGTATGCTCTGATGAATCTGCAATGGATCAAAATAAATAAGACAATATTTATTCGTTATCTTTTGTTTCTTTCATAGCTATGAATCGATATGGTATAACAGAAGTAAACATTTTCGAAAAAATGTACATTTGGTAATACTGAGGTGCGAACAAAGAATTCCGCCGTGTAACTTTGATGTTTTCACAAAATCATTAGAAAACTTTGTATCTGTAAGAACGTTCAAATTTTCATCTTTTAGTATCTTTCTATAATCACACAATATATTGTTCATTTTTATATTTCAATTTGCAGACTGTCAATACGTCTTATTGCTGTTTCACAGCATTTGTATCTCTATCAACTTAAAATATGAGATATTATTATATTTTGTAACTTTGAAATTTATGAAATAAATGTAGAAGCGATACAATTTTCGCATGTACAAAGTTATTTCTAAAATGCTGGCTAAGCAACTGAAACTGAAACCTTACATTAACTTTCTCTATGAGAATGAAAGCACATTATCAAGAGCCCTCGTTTGATTAAATATTCATTAATGTTGCATTAAACTACAAAAGAATATTAACTGAACAAAAATTACCAAGTCGCAGCGCAATTATTTTAATTGTCACAGGCTATTTATTTGAAATTTGATGTTTCGAATCGATAACGAACTGTGATAGTAGAAACGTGAACCATAACAAAAGCTACCGCGTATAAAACAAAAATGCGATAAGAAAAGTTGTACTTATTGTGATGTACTTTTTTAACAGTATCAATCAAATTGTTGATATGAAATCCGAAAACAGAGTAGTGATTTTATTATTTAAATAATCATTTTCAATATAATAACTAACTTTTATCCAGATACTAAAATGAATTATGAATTATTTTTATATCAACATCATTTGTTTAAACATTATCATGGAAAGGACATCTTTGATAGCACATACTTTAGAATGTTCAAAGTAACTTACATGTTAGCCGGTTGCTGGCCTTACATAACTAGAGAAATACTTATCGCAAATTTGGTTCTGAAAATGTACCTCTCTACCACCATGGTCTTTGCAGAGGTGAACTTTGTTATCTAAAATATTTATTTCAAAGAATATCTTCAATTATCCCAAGTGAAATCTTCTAGATAAAAGGAATCATTCAGATAGATTATTTACCGGATGTTTTTTACGGTACCTCACAACTGTGTGTCAATTTAATCGCGTTTATACTCTTGGCAGATTCTTTTGTTAGACGGAAACAGGTACGAATTGCAAAATCTAAAAAAGATAAAATTGTAAAAAAACGAAAACAACCAATGATTGAAAGGTTTGTTGGTGACAGGTGAAAATGTTCTATGAAGATATCAAAAGTTACTGGCAGCATGACCAGTCCGAGTTTCACAGCACAATCAGAATCAAATATGCCAAGATGTGCAAACGCTTTCTAACATTTTATATCAGTAAAATAATTTTTGTACGAAACAAATAATTAATTTTTGTGAAAATAACTCGTTAGATTCTCTTTTCAGCGATAGTTCAAGGTTCTGTGGTTATTTATATGTTTTCTCCTTTGTTACCTTTATTACTGGACAAAATCATGCCACTAGATTATCCTCGAAAACTTGAACATATGATCCTGGCTGATCATTCTTCCACCTTGCCACGTATTATCAATGAAAATTATTGGATCATGTTTGTCAGCAGCACCATTCAAATTTGTTTTTGCATGACACATGTGCAAGTTCTTAACAACAACATTTTCCTTCTGACCTCTCATTCATGTTCTAAATACACATTATGTGGGTAAGCATATAAATAAATATAGACATGTTTCCTTATGTATCAACAAAGTATTTACACATTTTTTGAAATAAAATAATTTTCGTTCATCGATAGAGAAACATTGAAAAAAATTGGATTATCTAACGATGGAAATTTTAGTTACAATAAACAGACAATTTTCGATGAAACACGCAATTGTGCTTCTTATCATCAAAAAGCTTTACAGTAAGTAAAGAATACTGTTATTATATATAGCGTGTCAAAGATTTTGTAAAGATAACTTTTTTTTTTTTTTTTTTTTTTTTTTTTTCAACAATTAGACAGGGACAAAACACTTCAAATTTTTTCAAAATATCTTGGGGGTTCGGGAAGGCAGCTAATTTAGCATTGCTTAGTTTGTCGCTATACGGTGTACGTAATTTAGTTGACTTTGATTTGAATGACACATCAAGATATAGAAAATTGCTCCACGGTTCTTATCAACTTACATTGACGAGTTACAAAAATTGATACAGATCGTGCTCAACATTCACAACTGGCATGAAATTCCCAAACATGCAACCTTCACTTGCAGTGTTTTTTTTCAATTATTCATTGCCAATTATTTTGGAGAAATGTTGAGACAGCATGGCAGAAACATTTTGAATTACTGGTCGGCCAATACACAAATAATAATTACAATTTCTATGTTCACAGTTTTTATCTATGTACATTTGTATTCGTTTGTAATTTTTACAGTTATGAATCATCGTGGTACAAATTACCAAAAAATTGTAAACAAATTTTGCTCCTAATCATCACCAGAAGTAATGTTGACTGTCCATCGAGTTATATCTCGGCCTACCGAAAATCTCTAAATGACTTTGTAGCGGTAAACAAACTACAAACAAAAAGTTGACAATTTCGAATTGTTATGTCAATTTTTAAAATTGTTCTTGTTTTACAGTCTTTGAACACTTCTTACTGTTTCTTTACAACATTTTTGCGCATGGCTGATTAGAAAATAAATATCAAGCTATTTTTGTATTTCTGTCAATTATTTAACTGCGTTAATAAAAAAAAATGAAAACAAAAAATAAGAAAGAAACAAAATCCATGTTGAAATTGAATTGATGGCGCGGGTGTGAAAGAAAAAGAACGCAACAAAGAAGCGCTAGATGGCGCGAGCGTAGGCTGGTCGATCATCGTGGCAGAGAGCGGCATCTATATCTGCATCCAAAGGAGAGGGAGAGAGAGAGAAAGAGAGAAAGAGAGATTTTGATGGTTTGGTGTGGAGCTCGAAATCAAAGGAAGGAATAAAACGCGTTGACAAAAATTGACCGTGGGCTCTGGCGAATGATCCTGAGTGACGCGAGGCGATAACGAATTGTCGGGGCGTTAGCAGCAGGTCAGGAGGTTAATTGTCAGGGGAGGTTTAGTTGTCAATCAGAAGCTCGGGGGCTTTGGCCGCGAGCGCGCGCGTCTTCACGATTGTGTCGCCCGGTTGCGAGGTCACGCGGTCCAAGGTGAACGAGCCGACGTCGCGCACAAGGCGCGCATCTCGGCAACAGACCGACGAGACGCGGCGCGATAAGAAAAACGCCGCCGCGGTCATCGAGATGAAGCTCGTTGACCAGGTTGTGCGAAGCTTCAAGGTCGCCAAGGTGTTCCGTGAGAACTCCGACCGGATCAACAGCATAGACTTCTCGCCCAATGGCGACACCCTCATCTCGTGCTCCGAGGACGACCAGATTGTCATCTACGACTGCGAAAAAGGCACACAAGTATGATTCAATCACCCACACACATCCATACGCTCATCACACTAATCACTCCCACCATCCATTTTATCCTTCTATCCTGTATCTTCAATGTTGTATATCAAAAAACCAATTTTTGTTTACACAAAATATACTCCTTTTTTTTTATAGATTAAGTAATACAAATATAAAGAAAATACATTTTAACAACTTCCTTCTGTGAAAAAATAGCCAACAAAATATATAATCAGTTGTTTGAATCGTTCAGTTTTTTTTTTTTTTTTTTTAATTCGAAGTTTGGATAGTTTTAGGTTAAGAATGCCATAATGAAATAATGTAAAAAAACAAAGTGAAAACATTGAAAGAAGAGATAAATCTTAGAGACAAGTAATAAAAAATAACTTAAAAAAAATATGATCAAAAGAGTTAATGTTTATGCTTGTTGTCAATTGAATGATGCGTTGTCAGATGCTTAATAGATTTGAACTTTTTTTAGGTACGAACAGTGAACAGCAAAAAGTACGGCGTGGACCTGATTCATTTTACGCATGCTAAGAACACGGCGATCCACAGCAGTACGAAGATTGACGACACAATTCGTTATTTGAGTTTGCACGACAACAAATATATCCGCTACTTCCCCGGACACACGAAGAAAGTGGTGTCGCTATGCATATCCCCGATCGAGGACACGTTTCTCTCCGGCTCGATGGACAAAACGCTGCGACTGTGGGACCTGCGCAGCCCCAACTGTCAAGGCGTTATGAACGTTGCGGGTCGTCCCGTTGCCGCATACGATCCGGAAGGTCTGATCTTTGCCGCGGGCGTGAACTCCGAATGCGTCAAGCTGTACGACTTGCGTAGCTTTGACAAGGGTCCCTTTGCAACATTCAAATTGTCGCAGGAAAAAGAGTGCGATTGGACGGGACTTAAGTTTAGTCGAGACGGTAAAACCATCCTGATCTCGACAAACGGCAGTATCATCCGGCTTATTGACGCGTTCCATGGGACCCCAATGCAGACATTTGCCGGCTACCTCAACAACAAGGGCATCGCTATCGAAGCAAGCTTCAGCCCAGACTCACAATTTGTCTTCAGCGGCTCCACCGATGGCAGAATACACGTCTGGAACGCCGATACTGGCTATAAGGTGTGCGTTCTGTCAGGCGACCACCCTTCCCCTGTCCAGTGCATACAGTTCAACCCCAAGTACATGATGCTCGCGTCTGCCTGCACCAACATGGCTTTCTGGTTGCCCACCATCGAAGACAACGCATAAGCTCAAACTCCACCCTTCTTTAATTAATTGCATTTATGACCAACTGCACTTTTCCTCTCTGTCTTTAACCGCATTTTGTTTTGTTTTTTTTTTCTTTCTTTCTTTTTGTCTGTTTTCTCATGTAAGTCAGACTGATGAAAGTATTCTGACAAAACCGAGGCATTTCATCCCCATTGATCGTTTCGTTTTGCCCCCCGGTACTTTCATGATCGTCCTTTTGCATTTCGACTATTTTGCATAGTCGCGGAATTAGCTTCTTTTTTTATTTTTATACTCGTTCTAACTGTAGCAGTTAGATCAAAATCAACGATAGCTTTTGTACTTTATTTTCGTATGTTGTAAAACGATACAAAAAAGAGAGGACTGTTGAGATAAATTGTTATTAGTAACAATTCGACAAAAGAGACGGAACATTTGAAGAAAAAAAAAATGGACCCTTGTATATATTCAATTAATGAGCAAAGCAAAACGATCGTGAGTCTTGAAGAATGTGCGCGCATGTATATCATCTTGAACGTTCTGTCGACAGACAAATTTAAGTCGCAATCTACCATGGTTTGTGTATGCATTTTTGTTTTGATATATTGAAAAAGAAAAACACATCTTTTAGATTTAATTTTATATCATTGTACGTTTGATTTTATTTTATGCATTAATATCGAGGTATTTATAGTCCTGCTTTGTCAGCTGATTGTGGTTATCTGTAGCGTAATTGTAAGTATTAAACGTGGATTTAATTTTTTTTTAATTTTTTTTTATCAACAACTAACGGACACACGCTTTTGCGCAGAAAAGCGATACTTTGTTTATCCATAAGCGAATTGAGAGACCGATCGTGAGAATGTGCGCGGATTATGAATGAGATAAAAAAGTTGTTTCGTTGATTCGTCACGAGTCATGATCAATGTCAATTAATTGTTTTGTACAAGAAAAGTATATTAAAAGCAACAACAAACAAGCGACAAAGGAATAAAAGTAATAATCGACATATGGGTTGCACACAAAACACAAAGCAACCGAAGAAAAAAACAGTATCCAACAATCAAAGCGTATGACAGGAACCTTCAATACTTTTCATATTAATCGCGCGTCGAGTTAATAACTGTGATTAAAAATTGTTCCTTGGAGGCTGTATATTTCTTTTCTACTCTTATTCTAATTGTATACCTATCCTTTGTATATATTTTACTTAACAAAAAAGTGTAACTTATTATAAAAAAGGGTCAGGCTCAAATTTCGTACCACAATGAATCAAGCGACAAATCCCGGACGCGAACGGATTTACCATTTACTGCCAAAAAAACAACGTTTCGATGAACAATATACCATCCGCCGTCCTGTTTTCGTGTATATAATTACAAAAAAAAGCTGAAAAAAAGAAACCACACCGCAATTTTTATTAGAAACTTCTGTAATGTTTTGTAACAACGTATACTGTGTTTTTTACTGGCAGATTAGTGCCGCTGCCCTGTTTAGAAATGATTATAATCGGTTAGGAGCGCGTGTAAGCATGCTCGCATCTGAATGTTTGTAAATGAATATTTTTATAACAGCGAAGACCTTACATTTATGTAATGCAAGGCATAACTGCTGAAGAGAACGAAAAGTAAAAAAATACAATAAAAAGAAGAAAAAGATGAAAGATAGATTTTTTGCGAATTTCCGTGAGATTCGCTACCAATGCAGCTTTTTGCATTTTTATCGGGCTATAGACAGTAAACAAGGAGGGGAAATGACATACTCTTCCAAAACTGCGTGTGAACTGAGCATTGAGTGATTGTATGTGTATGGTACCCAGTTATTTATGTAATCTATTTTTATAATGACAATCGTTTTAAATTTGAGAAGAATAGAAATAGAAGACACAAATTATTTAATTCTATATAAACGATTGATTTTATGCTGCGAAATCGGGTACAGTTAGACGCTCTTCCCTGTAGTTTTCCTCTAGGCTTGTAAGTTTATAAGGATATATAATGAATGTAATTTCATATCCACAGTTTGATACGGTTTATGCACCATCAACACTTTTTATCTTGAGTGATAAGTTAAACTGGACTTCAGTTTTGGTTTTGTACTTATCAAACACTTTTTTCGGAACTCAATGATTAGGACCTACACATTCAGATTCAAACATGTACATACCATTCATAGAGTTTAACATTTTACATTGAATATTGAAAAAAATGGCTGTATCAAGTATTATTTCTATATCTCTTCTCTTTCGTATATACTTCAGTAATTAACGTTTAATTTACAATTATCTATTTGTTAGTTGCATTTTGAACCACAGCGTTGATTGGTATTAGAGTGAAGTGTAGGCTATCTGTTAAACAATAAGAAACCTAGTAATCGTCTCTGATAGTAACATATAGAAAAAAAAGAGACAAATCGAACAAGAGCTTAGCTTTTGACAGTCGTAAACGACTTCTTTTAATGGATTTCTAATTTATGAGCAAAAAAACTTGTGTCTTCACTTTTTCGGGATAACAAAATTGAGATTTTTCTATTTCATCTGTTATAGTTGAATATTTTTATGGTCTCTTGTAATTTTTTACAATGCATGATTAGCTTTCCATTGCGCGCGCAGTGTACACTGAGTGCACGTTGATAGAAAAGTTGTGTAATTAATTCGCATCTAATGAAAACAAGAAGGTACAACAAAATCGCGCGAAACGGAAAGTTTTACATAATAAAAATTGTTATCAGATTTTAACAATGAAATATATAATTTGAAAAATAAAAAAAGAAAATAAAACTAAAGATGATTATAGTAAAACCGACGATGCGAGCGAGGCTTTTCGCGATTTTGAATGATTCATTAAAAATAGATGATGTATTTTATAATGCGAAACTGTGAACACATTAATGCTGCGCCGCTCAATGCCGTGGGAAAAAATTGAGCATTTATTCCCACGCATCGTTCTGAGTGTCGATGACTTCACCTTAAACAAACCATCATTTTTGTACACCTTAAGAACAGTGTTTTTTACATTCAAATTCTCATTTAAATAAAACGATATAACGAATAAACAATTTACAAGAATATATATTGTCAAGAAGAATTTAATTATTCCCAGATTTGTTCAGATGGTACATAGCTCTTTCTTGTTCTGAAACATCCGTGGGTGCCCCAGTCATTAAATCATTGCCATCGATAGTTTTTGGAAACGCTATCACGTCTCGTATGCTTTGGGCGCGACACAATATCGAAATGTACCGGTCCAACCCTTGAACATATAATCAAATTAGATCAAACCTAACAATCCAATTAGTTTACATTTCATTAGAAGTAAATTTGATATGTATTACCAATAGCAATGCCTCCATGGGGTGGAGCTCCATATTTGAGAGCATTTAAAAAGTAGTCCAAGCTCGATGAATCTATGTTCAACATTTGTAACATCTTTTGCTGAAGATCGTGTTCGTGAATACGAATTGATCCTCCCGCAATCTCACTGCCATTTAATACGAGATCGTATTGTAGTCCTCTTACCTAAAACGCGATTTTATCATCAATTCTGATCATTTTGTAAGAATAAAGAAAGGAAACAAATATAAAATTTACTTTTGTTGGATCTGTTGAAAGATATTGCATATCATCATGGTGAGGCCTCGTGAATGGATGATGTGCTGAGACCAGGACCCCGTCATCAGTGGGTTCAAAAAGCGGAAAATCGAATACCCACAGAAATTTAAATTTCTTGGTCCTAACGTAATTTCCGGACGATTCCATTGCATTAGTAAACTCGACACGAACTTTGCCAATTAGACCTTGCTGCGAAACGTTGATTCAGATTTAGAAAATTCGTAATTATCTCCAGTATAAATAATTTGACTGTAAACTCACAGCATGTCGTATGTTTCCGTACGATACAAACAGTAAATCACCGTTGTTTAATTTTAGTTTATCCAACAAGTTGTTTGCAACGGATTCAGAAAATAAATTTGTCAGTTTGTCCGACTTGTCAGATATTTTCAATTGGATTAGTCTTGCTGTTTTGTAGTTCTGCTGAGCCAAAGCGGACAATTTAGCTTGAACGGATTTTGTTAAATTTTTCTGTAACATAAAATGTGACCAATCTTTTTGCAATTTTTGAATCCAGACAATTTTTAATTAACTAGGGGGCGCAGCCCTCTGCGCGCTATGCGCGTCAACCCCCTTCTCTTTTCTTCTTCTTTCTCTCCTCCTTTTTAAAATTCTCTTTTTATCCTTTTAAAAAATCCTCTTTTTTTATTTTTCTCCTTCTTTTAAAAATCCCTTTTTCATCTTTTCAGAGAGAGAAAGATAAATGTATAAAGATAGACAGTATAAAGTATAGAGATAGTATAAAAATAGTAAACATTTTTCTATATATATACAGCATATATACAGCAAAAATGCAGTATATATGCTGCAAATTCGGTGCCTATATAATGCACAGAAAAATGTCCTATGACATGACGGGAACAGCAGCGAAACTTTTTTTAATATAGGTAGAGGTAGAAATTTTAATATATATAAAGATATATATTTGTTTTTTTTTGTTTTTTTGGCCAACACCCCAACCCCAATTTTGAGCCCTTTTTCCGCTTCAAAAATGTCCGGAAAAAAAGGGGAACAGCGGCGATAATTTTTTTTATTATAGGTAGATTAAGGTGTCAGTACCTCTCCACCCGGAATGACCAAAGCATAAGACCGGAATAAATCGTCACGTTTGATGTTCGATTTTTGTAACAAGTTTTCTGATAATGCCATGATTTTAGTTATGTTTTTGATCTAAAACAAAAATCATTCTAAATTAAATTTGAAAAAATTATATGAGTATAATGATGGTGAAGAGAAAATCTTACTTTGTACGGTATTGTCAAGTCTGGATTTTCTGAACCGTACATTTCCATGACTTGATCATAAGTCATCTTCGGAAAAGGAATTTCCAAATCACCCAAATGATCTGGCCAACTATATTTTATGATACCTTCCATTAATGCCTGAACGCCTTCTTTGTCTGTGAAGGATAATTCAATATCCATCTGAAAAATTTAAAATGCTCAAAAAAAAAAAAAAAAAATTTTTTGCAGGATCAAAGAAAAAAAATCTATCACCTGGGTGAATTCCGGTTGTCTATCATTTCTGGAAGTTTCGTCTCTGTAACAACGAGCAACTTGGAAGTACCGGTCAATACCTCCGATCATAAGTAACTGCTTCAATTGCTGAGGACTTTGGGTCAGACAATAATATTTGTTGGGTGATTTTGTCGGCACCAAAAACTCATGAGCTCCCTGCAAATTAAAGGAAAAAAACAAATAAATAAATAATCACCGATCTAATTTTATATGCTTAATAATACAATTATAATTTTATTCTTACTCCAGGCGTTCTGCGAAAGAGGGTAGGAGTCTCAACTTCGATAAAATCACACTGATTCAATAAATATTCTCTCATCTTTGCAATGACCCATGATCTGAGCCTCAAATTATGTTGCATCTCTGGAAATCGCAGGACTAAATAACGGTGTTTCATCCCAGTCAACTCAGTGGGTTTCAAAAACTTTCTGATGTTAAATGGCAGTGATTCTGAACTTAAACTGCTAATCTCTAATGAATCAACTGATACTTCTATCGCTCCTGTAGGTGTTTGACCTTGCCTCTGATTTTCTGGTCTCAAAACGACTGTGCCAGTTATTTTCAAAACGCTTTCATACGTTATGTCCTTCACTAAATCCCATAAATCTTTCCTCTGAAATGTCATTAAAACCAAGCAAAGATAAATAAATGAAATGCAGTGGAAAATGTATTATAAACGTTTGGTGAACCTCTTCTGGTATAATGCATTGTATGAGACCATAAGCATCTCTGAGGACAAGAAATTTGCCCATCCTATTGTACTGCAACCAGCCGAAAAGTTGCACCTTTTCTCCAACATCATCTGCGGTTAGTTCTCCACAATTGTGGGTTCTTTGAACAAACTTGTTTGTTGATCTGACATCCTTCTTGATGGCCACTTTTTTTGCCACATTGTGAATGTATGATTGTTGAACGTTATTCACAGTAGGTACCAATGTCTGTCAAAAATCAATACAAAACTTGTTTTCAAACAATTACTTGTAAATATTTATAAATACATATTTGATTATGTAATTTTACATCATTTACCTTAACACTGATTTGTGATAACCCTTTTTTATATCTAACTACACTTCTTTTACATAAATTATAAACCACTTTGTTTCGTGAAAACATTGCGAATTGACATTTATAAAAGTAATATCAATAATAAATTATCAAAGTTTTATGGTTATGAATGTAAAAGTATTGTCACGTGGACTTTGTTGCATCAACAATCAGAAATTTGTTGAAATTATAAACCACATAATAAAGTTCACTTGAAAAATTTAAACAAAATGAAAAGATTTGTTCAATTTCGCCTATGAATTGATAGAAAATAATATTTTTTGAAAATACCCGAATTTTTACACTGTCAAACAGTAACTGATTCTTGAGGTGGCAGCACCATCAATGTGTACAGTGTGTTTAGTTTGTTATTGAATCTGCTAACTGTGCTTTACAATTATATCAAAATGGTAAGTAATAAAATAAAAATTGAACAATATTTGATTAAATATAATTTGTTGAATTCTTTTCGTATTACAGTTACCACTATCCTTACTCCGGACGGCTCAGAATCACCCGATGGTAAAAATATTGTAACTTAACCTCTAAAAAATTACGATTCTAACATAGCATAGGATAGGATATATTTATAAAAAAAGTTTTGATTGTTATTATATATTTGCATTTGATTACAGCTAGTCGAGCTAAAAAATGGAGAAACTTATAATGGCCATCTAGTTAGTTGCGATAATTGGATGAATGTCAATCTCAGAGAAGTCATTTGTACATCCAGGGTTTGTTTTTAGGAATTATATTTATAATTGCGTTGCATGTTTTTGTTTGTTTTTTTAATGTTTGTGAATAAAAATTTTTTCACAGGATGGTGACAAATTTTGGAGGATGCCAGAATGTTATATTCGAGGCAGCACAATCAAATATTTGAGAATACCAGATGAAGTTATAGACATGGTCAAAGAAGATGTTCAAATGAAATCTCGAGGTCGTGGAGAACTAAAAGGAAGAGGCGGGCAAAATCAAAGAGGAAATCGTCAAGGACAAAGAGGTTTTTAACATTTGATCTCATAAAAACTTTTGTTCATAATTATTTATTGTGAAAAAATGTGACTTTTATGTAATACTAAATAATTTTCAGGAACTTTTGGAGGGCGAGGAGGAAGAGGTCCAACTCCCTTAAACAGAGGCCCCAATCAAGGGAACAAACAAAAGCCAAAATAAATGAGCTTGCTAAATTAATATACTTTTAAGTGAAATGTAAAGTAATTTTTACCTATTTTGATAGGATAACTATAAATTAATACGACAGTATTAAGTCTAAAAAAGGGTTTAATTTGCTTTTTCTCTTTTTTTCACATTCATCACTGTTGATCCTTACATCCCTATTACATTGGATTCTTACTTCTAGTCTTGAAATAAAATATAAATATAATTGTATAACAAAAGAAGCTTACAATCGTAAACTAGAACATAGGTGACTCAAATGTGTACAATGAAGACGTTGCGAAGTTATTTTGCATTTTATTCATAATTACATTGGCTTCAGACATCAAAACTCAAAAATTAATATACTAGATGATGTGATTATAAGACGATTTGGAAAAATGATCACTATAATTGCTGCAAAAGAAAATAAAATGTCATGGGTCAGTAGTTTCATCAAAAGTTGAAACAATTGTTGCAAATCGATTAAAAATAAAACTTACTTTGTTATTTACTCCAATTATATAAATTACTTCAAGAGATTCCGTTTTATCGTCCTTCAACTGTAAGATAACAATTGATTATTTGTTTTTATATAAAAAAAGTTTAAAAATCTTTTGTTTTCAAGTTATGAAAACTTACTGTAAGATGAGAGATCAATTTCGTCAGGGAGCTCAGTAATATTAACGTCGAATCTTTCTTGAACATCATTCAAGATTTTTGCATCACTTTCGTCACTAACTAATGTGATGGCCAATCCTTTAGTACCGAAACGACCAGCGCGGGCGACTCGGTGCAAATAAGTGTCAGAATCTTCTGGCATGTCATAGTTGAATACAATGTTCACTCGTTCAATATCCATTCCTCGTCCAAAGAGATTTGTGGCAACCAAAATACGCTAAAATTCAATTAAAATATATTTGATCATATTATTTCATAAAAAAGGCAAACAAGTTAAACAAGACAATATTAACCTTTTGAAAATCTTTGAACTGCTGATATCTAGACAAGCGTTCTTCTTGAGTCATTCCCCTGTGAATTCCGATGGCAGGGAAATTCTGTTCCGTCAACAACTGTGCTAATGCCATGCATCTTTGTACCGATTTTACAAAGATGACCACCTGAAAAACAATTTTATAATTATAATTGGGTTGTTTCATTTTTCTAATTTTCGAATGAAATGTAAAACAAGATATTTATATACTTGATTGAATTCCAAAATATCGAGAAGTTCAAAAAGTTTTTTGTTCTTCTCATTTTCCTTCAGTTTAACGTAATGTTGTATCAATCCGTGTAAAGTAAGTTTTGCTTCGTCATCAACGTAAACTTCCATTGGCTGTAGAAAATAGAAATTATTATTATGAACTTATTCTTTCTTATGATTTGTGATAAATACTTGTTCCCTTATTACTAGTTAAATAATTTTATACGGAATTAATCTCTATTTAATACAAATTAAGATTTCTAAAAAACAAAAAATTAAAAAAGTACGTTTCAATTGAATTAGAAAAATGGACTAGAATTAATTTATGATCTTCACAAGTTTAGTCAGAGTTCTCACTTAAAATTAATATCAATTTTGTTTAAACAGTTAAAATTGAATTAAAACAAAATGTATCAATAAATTCATTTGTTAGAAAAAAAAAGAAAAAATTTGTGAGAAAATAATATATGTATATATATAAAAAGTTGATGTACGAGATGTTAAATAGGAAAAGAAAAGAAATGAGAACTCTGATTGAACATCAACCTCAGATTCCAAGGGACACTTTAGACCACCCGTTTTGAACAATACAAAAAGAGAGAATAAGTTTTGAAGAAACTGTGAGATGTTGAAACCACAGCAACCTTGAAGCGAGCGAACACGCATTGTTTTTCATCGCTTTTTCACGTTGTCTCTATGGACAAAGTTTATAATCTTGTGGTTACATACGGCTTCGGCGACTCCGACTCAGTAGTGCGATTGCACAAACTCTCTCAGCAGTCACACCGACAGACTACAGACAGCGCACCCAAAGGTAGACTGTTCTTGGTCACGCATCCACCGGCATCCGGATGAGGTAACTCTCCTCTCTCTCTCTCTCTCTCTTTCTCTCCCTCCCTCTCTCTCTCTCTCTCTTTCTTTCTCTCTCTCTCTCTCTCTCTCTCTCTCGATAAATACCGACGATTAAGTATTGGGCCAACATCCATCACAAGTTAGTTTTAATACATTTTAATACCCTTCCTCCCACCCAGATAATCGTTGTTTTATATTATATCCTCTTCTTTCTTCGAAGTCTTTGACATTCTTCAGTTGAATCCTCTCTTGGCCCAACCCTCCCCCACCCCTTTGACTGTTTATTTGATTTGTTTGTTTTATGTCGTGCGATATTTCGTGTGCGAGAGTATACGGAAATATCGAATAGGAGTTTTGCGAACAGGACGGTTTTGTGAGAGGTATATATTGTCAGGATAGCAAAAGGTTTCGAGTTGATGGAGAAGAGGACTTCTGGACTGCTAGGTATTGGCAGGAATTGCGTGTCTGCATCGAATCATTTGGGCCATCAGTCTAATAATCTAACCCGCGGGTGCGCCTTGTATCTTATTTATGGCTTGGTTAAGGCTCTGTCCTCGGACCAATGAGGTAGAAGTGAGTGAAGATCGTAGTGAACAGGAAGTTGGACTAATTACATCTTGCATAAATTTCTTGCAGACTGGCCGGATCTCCTTGGATAACGTTGCAGAGAACATCATGACTTGCTTGCTATGCGCGGTACTTTTGAATATTTCTTGTACGTCTTTGCGCATGTCTGTAAAACATAATTGTTTTCTATTAAATGTTTACGAACTTAAATTAAAACAGTTATGAAAATCGTCAGCTTACCTAGCAGTTCCAGCATTTTGTCACACTCGTCGAGGATAAAGTGTTTCAGATGTTTGAGGTTCAACTTTTTGTTACGGACTAAAGCTAAGATTCGTCCAGGAGTTCCGACCACAATGTGAGGACAGGAATTTTTTAATACTTCTTCGTCTTTGGAAATTGGCAATCCACCAAAGAAGACTGCAACCTGAAACAAATTTCATTCGTCTTATTTAAATCATACATAAACTATTACAACAAATTATGTCTTTCATTACAAAATTACAATCAGAATTGATAGAATTCGTCCACAGTTACACTCTGATGTCCCTATCAAATTTCATCATTTCGCCTCATTGATTCGATAGATAATAATGATTATTATGAAAATTACCTTGACTTGAGGCATGTACTTGCTGAATCTTTCGTATTCCTTGCTGATTTGAAAAGCAAGTTCTCTCGTGTGACACATCACAAGAACATAGACTTGATTTTCCGTTAATTCCAGCTGTTGCAAGGTGGCCAACACGAATACAGCTGTCTTTCCCATACCAGACTTTGCTTGGCATAAAATGTCCATGCCCAGCACAGCTTGTGGGATACATTCATGCTGAACTGCAAAAATAATTCATTTTTTATTATTCAATGTTATTATTTTGTTTACCTAAATTAATCAGTTTAACAAAATTATATGTTTAAAAAATATTTACCTTCGGAAGGATGCTCAAACCCGCAGTCTACAATGGCACGCAGGATTTCCGGCTTAAGGAGGAAGTCTCGAAATCCACTACTGTGAATTGAAACGTAAGTTCCTTTTACTTTCTCCTTAGCAGGAATATCTCCGCTTCCATCAACGACCTGCTCGGTCTGTTCCTCATCTTCATAATCGAGAAGATCGTCGTTGTCAGTCATTTTTGATTGATTGGTCAAACTATTGTGTCTGAAACTAAAAATCAATTACAAAAATATATTTTATTTTTCAACGATAACAAAGATAAGCAATTGATTATTGATTACAATCAGAACTGATAGAATTCGTTCACAGTTACACTCTGATGTCCCTATCAGATTTCATCATTTCGAAGAGAAAAAAAAAAAAAAAAAAAAAAAACCACAAAGAAAAAAAAAAAAAAAAACAAATATACACTATTTTTTTTAAAGGAAAAAAAAGCCGAAACATAAATTCACAACACTAATTATCAATTATCAATTATCAATGTAATTATCAATGTAATTGATCCAATTATTTTAGAACATTATTCAACATCCCGACTACTTTATTTTATATGATGAACAAAGGCAGTTTCCATGTAGCGTAACCTGAAGGAAAACAAACTCATCGGCGCCATTTTGAAACAAACTGTTATTGACAGTTATTGACGAATTTCAATTATTTGATCGAAACATTACGTTTTTCAGATTAAATACTAAACCAAACCTTGTAGTAATAGTTATGAAGATCGGTTATGAAAGCGTGGACTTACTGAATTTATGTTTATGAAAAATAACGTTCGGCATGCGGCGTCACTTGATCGCGTCTCAATCAAAACACGAATCAGTCATTAAGAATGACAGATTTCAGAAAAATAATTCTTTAATTAGAAGCCGGGGTGCTGACAGATGAATATTTTGGCGAGAAAAATTGTCAATTAGCGTAGTTGTTTATTGATTATAGTGGATTAAAAATTACCTTTTATTACACAACTCCCGGTGACGCTTGCCGGAAATGTACTAAAAATGGCAGTTGCGTTTGCGCGCTCGAGTCAACACGAACTAACCCGAGTACTCGAATAGTCAAGATATGCCACACACAAGTGAAAAAAAGGTCGCTGTAGTCAACCATCTCCCTCTTCTGATCCAAAATGGCGGTCTCTGCTAATTTTTAAATCGTTAATAAGTAAAATTCCCAGATTCACGTTTTGCATGAAAATATTATATTGAAAATAGTTCAAGATCAAATTAAGAAAACTTTCTATTGTCCTTTTGATTGGAACAAAATGAACGAAAGCAGAAAAAAAGGTAACACGCATCTTTTGAAAACAATTAAACTCTGTTCTTTTAACAGACGAAAGGTTAATAATAATTGAAGAAATATATGAAATGAGATGAGAATTGAGTTCAATCAAATGATATATATAAATCAACATCTTAGCTGGACTCGAGTTAAAATGAGCATATAGTAACAAGTGTGACAGTTGGAATGATCCGTCATCACCAATACCTCATATATGTCAAGTCCAAGCGTTACAAAAGTGTTTACAACTTTCGAGCTGAAGCTACACCGCAGTCAGTCAGTGTGCGTCGCATCGTTAATAGGTGAGTGATCTCTAATCATCAGATTTGAATCCAACATTTCAAAAATAGAATAAATAAGTATTGTATATAAACAAATACATCAAATAGGATTTTTTGGTCAAATTTATATCAATCAAAAAAAATCAAATTAATGAACTGTTTGTGTCAAATTTGTTTTAAGATTTGTTTTATTTACATCAAAACATTCATTTATTGAATTAGACATGATTGTTGGCAAATATTAATAGCACTGTAGCGAGCTGTTCGCAATCTGGTAAACAGTATCCACAGAATAAACACTATTTTTATCAGCCAAATATGTTAAAACTCGAATGATGACAAAAAATGAAAATAAAAATTAATATAAACTATAGGAATGTGATGTAAGAGAGTGGAGAAATAATTGTTGAATTGTTGATATTGTTTATTAAAAATATTGGTCATGTTGTTGATTGAAATGATTGATTTGTTCAACAATTTTTCAGTTGACAGCACGTGTGAGTGAAAAAGTGTTAAAAGCTTTTGTTGTACTTCGTAAACTGCTTTGCGCGCAGTCCTTATGCAACGCATGTGGCACAAACATTGCGAGGAAAAAGAAGATTGCATTTGGTGTAAACTTGACATTGATCGATGGATTGGCTAATGTTATAAGAGAATACACGTAATTGTTCATGGACAGATGATTGGCTGATTTCGAACAGTTGTAACCGTTCAGTTGTTATAACTCAAGCATGTAAGAAAGTTTATCAACGATGAGAAATAAAAAGCTGATTATGGTTTAGTGCTGCGGAGTGACCTTCCGAGTTCCAGATGGATCAAAACGAAGGCAACACTT
The DNA here is from genome assembly GCA_030523145.1 of Trissolcus brochymenae. Classification (NCBI taxonomy): domain Eukaryota; kingdom Metazoa; phylum Arthropoda; class Insecta; order Hymenoptera; family Scelionidae; genus Trissolcus; species Trissolcus brochymenae. The sequence continues at coordinate 105,424 of JAQQRF010000503.1, forward strand.
CAACCAGTCGGCCAGATGTGCGAAGACATTCGTCGCCAAATTACGAAGGTAAAAAATAATAAATATCCTTTCAACACAAACAAAAATTATATTCAAAATTGTACCAAAGTGCAAGAAACAAATCTTTCAATTTTCCAAAACAGATTTAGTTAGATGTTAAAAACAGCGGCAAAGCAACATTTTAATAACACATTCCTACGCGACTATTATTTCATATGATTTATGCAAATAACATTGAAATGATACTGCATTATCGATTCTTAAAATTAATTCGTAATAAGTTTTGAAATCTTTTTTTTTTTAATGACCCGTCTGTTAGACACTGATTTAGTTTTACATAATAAAATTTAGATTGAAACTAAGAAAAATATGTCGCATTGCAAGTATGCGCGAACTGTTGCCAAAAGCGAGAGCCGGCGAGCAACGCGTGTTCGACTCGCTCAGTCTAGATCCGTTGATCTCCGCCAAAGGAACCAGTCTTTTGTCGTATTATTTTTAGCTTCCACAAATCAAGAGCGCACAAACAAACAAACCTCCATTTTTTTTGTTTTGTTTTTGTTCGTCATTCAGAAGTGAACACATTACGTTTGGTGTTTTCCTAGTTCAAACCATTTTTAATATATCCCAGCAATATTGTCATTATCCAGTGCAGCTTTGTCAGATTCAAGGTGATTTTCAAATTAAATCAATAATTTTACTTTCTGCCTACGATTTATATCTCGGCAGAATAATTTTTTTATTTGTTCAATTGTGTTTCAGATCAGTTGTTCCGACAAGAAGATTCACGTCGCGCATCAGAGGGACTAGAAGATTCCCAATTTCTCAGAGTTTCTGCGAGGGCTATCTATTACTCGAGCCAACGTCGTAAGCCTAGGCGTCCTTCTCCGGCGCCGGAACAACTCGCGAGGAACCTTTTGCAGTTTGGATGTCCGGTCGTGTTGATGCCCGAGTAAGAAACGTGCAAAATTACTGTATAAATAGACACGAAATTACATTTTAGGCAAATTCAAATTCAAGCATTCTAATCAATAAGCTAGCACCCACGTGGAGGTTTCATCTCATTACATAATCTTGTTCTTTATATGTGGCCGATACATCCAGACAAGTGCCGGTTCAACTCACAATTGTGACAATAAAAGAAGAAGAGGAATCACGTTGAGATTCTTTAGTTAATCTACTTTCAAATCGAATGGTAGATGATAGAAAAAGAAAATAAAAAAGAAGGAAGCTGAATTGAGATTGTGCTGTATATGCGCATTTGATATTGTAGCGCAGACACTGGAGCAGTCGGTCAATAGGTGAGCAGTGCAGCGCAGACGCGGCTTCATTGGCGGCCGGGCGTGCTTGCGAATTGCACGAGAGCCAACGTCAAAGTTTGCAGTCGAGATATAGCGTGGCGCGAGTTGCACTTTGCTAGGCCTAAGCTTCTCAGAACTGCTAGACTCGATGACCAGAATCGGGCCTACGTGTCCTTTCGATTGCAGTCGAATTGCGAACCGAGTGCGCCGATACGGCGAGGCCCAGTAACAATCCACAATCATCATTGGTTCCTGCCACCTTTGCGTCTGTCAACCCCTTTGCAATTTTTTCTTAAAATCAGCGGCAACTGTCATCTATTACAGTGGCGCCTCTTTACTGGAACTCCAGCAGCAATCGGAGGAACAGGTGCGGCTTTCAAGCTGAACATCACATTCCATTTCGATCCCCATAAAGCAGGCCTTCAACAATCACAAATATTTCTCATATCACACATTCGGGATTGGTGCGATTTTATCGCAGAGTACGATTCAACATTAGATAGTCCAAACTGTTTGTCATCATTTACATATCGATTGGTGATTAGGATTTGAAAGAATTAATCAAATGAGACTTAATTCGATGATTACATTATACAACACATTTTTCTGTTTCGAGTTTATTATTATTTTTTTCTTTTTTTTCTTTTCTATTCCAGTAAAACAATCTTAGGTGTATTATCATCATCACATTCACAGGCGGTTTATTATTTTCTCCTCGATATGATAACAGCTAATTATTCACAATTAATGATTATGTAAAAGCAAAAGTGTTGTGCTTAGATTAATTATTGGGACAAGATGATAACAAAGTTTAGAGCAATATTTTTTATTTTAATATAGAATACAGCGCTCAATATCAGTTTAGTCTATATGTATTTTTGTTTATATTCTTTCAATTTTTCGTCATTTACAATCAAATGATATCGAGACTATGTAATTTGAACACGATGAGAACTCATTACGAAACTCAGTTTTGACAGGAAAGCATTCAAAACTTTCATCTTCTTTTTTTCATTTTACATGAATCATATTTGTATTTTTTTTCTTTTAGTTGGGAGGAATAAGTCATATTTATTATTTAAAGCAAAACTGACCAATTAAAAATCATGTCAATAGTTTGATGTAATGTTTGTAATCAGAATGTAATTACGAGTTCATTATTATGTAATTATAGTGAGTGAAAAAACGTTTGTAATTGTGAAACTATTTGATTTCATTGCAGATAATGTTAGATTGATAAAAGTCAAATTAAATATATAGCGAATATGAATATTAACATGTTTTTAACTAAGTAACTCAAGCAGCTTTTATCATTTTCATTTTGTATTACATTGTTTACGTAAGAAAAATTTCTTTCATTATAAAATGAAATTTGTTGATGGTTCACATTTAATCATAGTGATTAAAAAAAGAGAAAGCAGTGCAGAATAATAAAAAGGATAGAAAATTAACTGAAAGAAAAGTTGTTTTGCAAATAAATTATCCGAAAGTATTTCAGACTGATTAATATACTCATGTCACGGAAATTGTATTTGTGTTTCTAAAGCTGGCGTTTATGCAATAAAGAAAAATATTGCAAAAAACGATCTCAAATTGAAGAAAAAAATTGTTCTTTCACTTTTTTGCGGTGCAAATTTGTAGATCAGCCAAAAGATTTCATCGGGGCGTAAAAATAATAAAATGATATTTATCGTTTAAAGCATCAGAATATAAAAATATATATACATATTACATGTCATGAGTGTAGAAATCTGTTGGGTCTTTTTGGCAAGCAGAAACTGATATTCATTCAAAACAAATTTCAAGCAATGTACGCTTTAAAACAAAATAATCTACGCCCTTGTTAGCGCTTTAAGATCTAAATCATTTGATTTAGAGGAAAAGTTATAAAATTGTAATCTGAACGGCAGCTGTTGTACACATTAATTAACTGACGGCGGTTAATTTCAACTCGAGTGTGACGTTTAGTGTCAGGTTTGTTGTTGATTCGATTGTTTCCGATGAGCAAAACCATTGCCATGGAAACAAGTTGAATAAAAAATGTTATTATCTGTCATTTGCAAAGTGTCAATGTAATTATATGTAATTTAGGTTTTGTGAAAATGAACTTTTTAATTTCAGACCTCGACAGGGGGCTGGTACAGAACAGTTGGCCATCAGTAGTGATAGTGATGATTCGACGACGCCACAGCAGGGCCAGAACGGCAGCAACCAAGGCCAAAGTCACACCAAAAGCCAAGGTCAACCCAACGGCTTTGATCTTCCTACGGTGCATGTTTCTGGGCCGTCGGACAACCCTGATATTCTCTCTTCCAATCATGGGTAAATTAACTCAAGATTATATTCATTACAAAATACTCGTTAGGTTTTCAGTCTTTGAAAAATGAATAAATATCCTCTAGTACAAAGAAACATCAAGTTTCAGCTTAAACTATAGAAAATGCATCAACAGAAATCTTTTAGTTTTACTCTGTAATTTTGTACAAATGTACAAGAAATGTACCAGAATTCATTTTATATCAAGAATGAATCCAAAATTTTTCAAAGACAAAAAAACTATTTTTTACAGAATATTTTTCAACAATTTATTTCGATCAAACATAGAAACTCAGACATAGAAAAGAAATATTCTGTTCAGAGTTTGAATGAAAGGAGAATGAATTTTACACATTTTTGTTCATCTATTTATACACTTGCTTGGAATACCAGGTCCATCACCAAGAAACTTCTGTACGGCTAATTCTTTAACATCAACAGATTTCCAACAATGTTCAAATGCTCTTTCTAGAAGCATTAGATGTTAGCAACCTGACTGAAACACGATAGGAAGCCATTTTCATGTTTTCATGTGACGTAAATCCTATATACCAGGCTTCCATGCACGGGATCACGTCATTTGTCAGATACAATAATATACTTGCCATAATTATTTTAATTTTTCAACTCCAAACAAATGTACTGTCAACAACCACTCTTGAATGATATTTTGCTTATTTTCTAATTATTCAATAAGAAAATAAGAAAATGATATAATATTACTTATTAATTTTATTTATTATTTCGCATTTTAAAAACAATAGTTTAAAAATTAAATGGCGAACAAAAAAAAGTGAATAAGTATTTAAAATAAAAAAATTGCGCTCATTGTTAGTCGAATGATTATTGATTGTATTTCATGAATTGTTAAATACGATTTAAATAATGATTTACAAGAATTATTTGATATTTTGAATAGAATAGTTTTAAAATTTGAATGATGGAAAAAAAGTGAATACTATAGGATATTTAAAATTCAAAAGTTGCGCTTATTGTTAGCGAAGAGATTAGTGAGACTTTGGTATCGAGCGATGCCAGACTGATTGTTTCGAGTGACCCCCCTCCAGCATCAGTTGTGTGTAAAGCTCAGAGCGGAGGGGCAGGGTTTGCCCTGCATCTGACAACAGAACGGCCGAGTTTCTCCTCATGGTCTGAAGAGAGAGAAGCGTCACCGTCGAGAGTAGGCGTAGCCAAGCAGCAGAGAGCAGTAGACGCCAGTCAGTGTCAGTTTAGTGTGCACACTGCACAGAGAGCGAACTTGTTAGGATTTTTTTTTTTTTATCAACGAGAGAGGGGCAACGCTCGACGCCATCAAACCGGCCAATGTTTGCCAATTTCGTCTCCTCCGTTTTTCCATTTTCATTGTCCGAAAACAGATTGTACCTCTTTGTTTATGGGATATTTAAATATCCTTCATTTTGGTCCAGCGCGATAGTGCGAGAACGTGCAAGAAGAAAAGGAAGTGGATTTCGTTAATGAAAGTTTCACTATAAAATTTCAAGTGACAAATTGAAATGAACATTTGAAAAATTCAAAATATTTTGCTTGTGATATGTTCGCCAAGGTTTGACGACAATTTGAAGAAAGAAACTGGAAACTTGGAACTTGCTGATCGCAGATTTGAGGTTAGGATGTTCGATGGCCCGGAAAAAAGTGCATGACGTACTAGAGTTAGAGCGAGTGGCTGGTTTATCTCGAGCTAGTCGGGTCAGTGACTCGGCGGACCGATGATAGTATAGCTCGTGCGTTTTGACAGCTCGCGATGACAGCTCGTGTTTGGTTTACAAGTTAAAACCTTTCGTTCGCCCAATAACTGTTTATGTGAAAGGCGGCAACGTGATTGATTTACGTTCTGTCAATTGTGGATTGACAAAGTGGAGCAGCAGATCTTAAAAGAGGATCAAGGATGAGATGTCACGGATGAAGAGCGAATTTCGGGTTGAAGACGTGTGCAGGTGGAACGTGAGCCAAGGTGCCTTCACTCAACAATTTGAGTCAGCGTTTTGTATCGCAAGCTGCCACGTAAAAAAACTTGAAACGCGTGTTGCGCATGGGGGAGACCACCGCTCCTCTTCGAGAACCCGAGAAAATGCTTTGCTTTGTACACGACTTCCACGACTCCAAGTGGCGCAAAACTAAAAGGTATTTTCGCTTCAAAAATCTAGTCAATTTTGCTCACAGCTTATAGTTTTATCTATTATTTCAAAACAAGTCTTTTTCATTTCAGGTATGAACATTCTCACACATATGACAATTCAAACAAACTCGTTCTCATATTTTTTCATTAAGAAGGAAACAGTTTTTGCAATTACATTCTCAGTTTGAGAAAAACTAACGTTCTTGATACAAAGGGTTTTGTTTTGCGAAATTTCATTCCCCTGTTTGGTATGGTAATTTCATTTTTTATCAGAATCACAAGAATAAGTTTTAACTTTGGACACGCGTTAGATCATTCCATTTAATTCGATCAAAGGTTGTCGGAGCGAATGTTGAAATTAATTCAATCAAATCGTAATTAAAAGTATGACAAATATATAGAAAAAAAAAAGAGAAAGAAAAACTGCGTTATACAATCATTCAAATATATGTCATTAAGTGAAATTTTTTTAAGTACGTGCTGAAAAAAATGATGGAAAATTGGTCAGATGGTTGGTAGACTAGAAAGAAATGATTGCACGAGTACTTTTTCATTGTTTCACATGGTTATATTATAATTAAGTAATCTCAACTCGTAATTAAAATAAAAACTCGATTTGCACTTTCAATTTCAATTTAATCATTGGCTAATACATTTTAATACAAGTATCAGTATGAATTTAAACAAAAAGTTAGTGGCAAAAGTCAGAGCTCTTGAATTGATAAAGAGAGCTGGCCAAAATAAGAATCGAGCTTGATCAAAATCAGTCGATTGAAGCCTATCATGAGGCATTGAAACATCATCATAATAACGTCTATCCAAACGGCCTTGTTCGCTGACCCCTTTCTTAAACTAACGTAGTGTACAAAATCAGCGTAAAAGTCATCAGAGGATCTCACCTTTCTCTCTTCCAAATTTCAAGAAACCTTAAACTTTAATGTTTAATCTCAAATTTTTTCTATTCAATGAAGAAACTTGTTTTTTGCAAGAATTATAATCTTGGCAGGTCTTTGGCAGTTTTCAGTCACTGAAGAAATATACATGGAAGCGTTTATGTACGTGACAGGATGTCGACAATAATAGGCGCTTGTGCGATACGCGATACTCATGTGGATGTCGCTTTATCCATCTGAAAAATTAAACCTGGAAGAAACGTTCGACTTGTCAAGTTTTGAACGATCAATCAATCTTTAAGAAAACTATTAATTATAAAACTGAAAAACAAAAAGGAAATAGACAAATGGAAATTAACGTCAGGTGCAAATTGGCTCGCTGATTATTATCTGAAATTCTCCTCGCGCATGTGTTGCAAAAGTTGCTCAGAATTTAAAAACGACAAATCATCCTTTTGACAAAAGAATTGTCGCGACAATTGACCTCAATAGGCCGGCAATATTGCTAAAAGCAACTATTGCAAATTAAAAGATGCAACAACTCAAGCTCTAAAGCTGCTGCTTATCGAAACCCATTTCGGATCAGCTGGCACTGATCTCAAATCAAAAGTCTTGTTTTTTTAATGTACCATACTCAAAGAAAAAAAAAATAATAATAATAATAATGGTTGCAAGATGCGGCCAGTCATCAGGCATAATTGCAAAAGTTACGTGAATGTTTATGTCTGCACGCGTTTATCTATTTAGGCCAATAATTTTTTCCATTCGTAATCAGAAATTAATCGCAAGACCAGAGTTTTCGAAGTCGTAAAGATGTTTCTCCACGTGCTCTGCTATCATTTAAATCTTATGAAGATCGATCCAGCTCGGTTGCTTCAATTTAAATAGATTGCATCTTCCAAATATAAAAGTTCGCCCTGAGACATGTGGCCTTTGACTAAGCTTCAGCTATGATTTTAAGCGCCACCTATATCGATTGAACAATTTTTCCTAATCGTCTGATCAATTTTAGAAGCTTACTTTAAAGACCAAACAAAGATCTATGGATTCAAACTCTCTTGCGCATTTGGCGAGAATTCAAAATTCAAAATTCTTAATTTTATCGAATCATTACTGCTGATGAAATTAAAAGTACATTTTTTTCATCTTCAATTTTTATTCTAAATGTTTAAAACAGTTATGTCCCATTAGTACAATTATATTGTTATCTAATCAGCATTCTAGTGCGGATTCGGTTTTATCTGGTAAACAAGGGGTGGATAACTTTTTTCCATAAAAGCAATAGATTTGAGATAAGGCGGCGACAAAAAAAATCGTTTGATAGAAAATATAAAAATAAAAGTTATAAATTTTAAGTCAATTCTAAGACTTGGCAAAGCAGATTAGTGATTGTTCCAAGTTTGTTGCGGGTTGTAGACTTTTTGACCTTCGGAAAATGTTTCTATCGACCAGCATCCGCGAGCACTTGACCGATAGTATTTAAAAAAGCTGCTTTTTCTGTACTGCTACTTATCCTGCTTTTCAAACTCGGTCTAGAAAAAAAATAAAAAATTTTAAAAATTCGCTTTTTTTCATTAAATCATGCATTAAACTTGCATTACACGTGTGTTAACATTGTTCAATTTAACGATATTTAGCACTTAACAAACTTTCAGTTGAACTAATCATTCCTTTTTACTTCCTAATTGATCACTATCGATTCCTTTTTTACTCATTCTACTGAACAATATTCAATGAATGTTCATTCTCACATTTCATCATGAACCACTTTTGCCTTCTTAATTATTATTTAATATCTATTTTTTTTTATTTTAATGCCGTAGTATTTATTTTAAACAGTCTATTATAAGCGATTCCCATTATAAGGTTTCGTTTTCAATGAACGAAAAAAAGAACGTTTGATCATTGCAAAGGTAAATAAATCAATTGACTTTTATCAGTGTCAATAAAATTTTGATTGTGAATTCCAATCAGTGAAGGCGCAGATAAGAGAAGGCTGTTGAATGTGTCCATCTGTTTGGTTGTCTTTTTTAGTCTACGTTTTGTGAGTTGTTTTGAATCATCAATCAATGGATGTAGCAAGGTATGATTGAGTTGAAAAAATTCAATTCAGAATTAAGAAAAGGAAAAATTGTTTTTTAAAGAACAAAAATTATCTTGTAAAATGAAGTCAACCTTATTGAGTTGGAACATTTCGTCTGTAGAGGTGTGTGAGCTATTGATCACATTTTGGAAGCGTGCCAAACCGGCACCGTTGCATTTTCCAAGGAAAAGATTTGCCGTTTTTCTGGAACGTTTAAATATAATAAACATTGAATTTATCCTGATTAGCTGAAAATGATTGATCGAAAGAAAAAAAATGTTGATTAAACAGTGAATTATGTGATAGATCAATGAAGCATCTTGGTGAATTATATCTACTGTACACGCAACAGTAGATTTACACCTTGTAAACTATTTATAAGGTCGAAAAGTTATGACACAAGTGAAAACGGTAATCGTACCAGTAAGTGTACGACTACGCTGGGAAGCACATTAATTTCGGATCCGACAGGCAAAGAGTGACTCAGAAGTTGATAAAAAATTGTTATCGATCAATCAAAATTCGAAATCTTAACCGGCTGAAAAGCAAATCAACTTGTTATCATGAGTTTCTTTTTACTCGCGCGACTCATCATGCGATCAATGAGTCTAAAGTTGCGAAATTCAAAAAAGGTGATTTTGCGTAAGCACCGATACGAGCGTGGTTATTACTAACCATACTACGTCCACCAAACACGCACTTTGGAATTAAATATTGTTTCAATTCGAAATAAATTGTTATATCTAAAATAAAAATGGAACTGGAAACCCGGGCTTTAATCAAACTCTGCCTCTCAAATGGGCCCATTGTCAGAGCGAGGTAGCAAATTTGAAAAAAAATTATGTTTAATTCGCATAACGTTGATTTGTTCAAAATAAATTTGTTACTACAATTTTGATGTTTTTTTTTCAGGTCTGCGGGCTCCTTAGGAGCGCGCTCAGCACCAAGTACTCCTTTGCAGGGCAATATTGGGACCAACCCGCTGACGTCATCGTCGTCAATCACAACACCCTTAAGCTCCTCGGTTGGTTCCAACAGCCTACAGACCCCAAAGAGTCCGACTCACGGTTCATTGAAATGCAGTGATAGGTAACATTGATAACCAACAACAAGTTATTTGTTTGATCGATATCAAGATATAAAACTGAATGACTTAATAAATTGATCCTGTTTGTAGCACGATTTCAAAGCCATTAAGCAAGAGCACACCATCGATGGCAGCGGTTAATAATACGACCATAGCTGTTATCAAAACGACAAAATCCTCGCCGATGACCACGAGTAGTAGTGCTAGGCAGAAAAAATTTCACAGACATTTCACTCAGGTATCGAAGTTTCCTGTTGTCATTAGCGCTGAAAATGTCATTATTATAATATTATATTATATTATGCTAATTTTATGAAATGTTTAATGAAGAAAAGAATTGCAAAATTTTTTGGCTATGAAATGCGGTTTATTTTTAGTTTTTGAATCGTTTTCATTCGAATCTTTTGAGTGTAAAAAAATGTTAAACTGAAATGATGGAGGAGTATAAGAACAGGAATCAACCTAATAAAAGTCTTCTAAATTTTGCAACCAGGTGGCACCGGACGAGTGTGTGCTTAATTACTATAGCTGCGCTTTAGTGGGGGACATTCTACTGCAGGGCCACCTATACATAACTCCTAACTACTTTGCCTTCTATAGCAATGTATTCGGGTACGTGACCAAGCTTCTGATACCGGCAACCTCAGTTCTGAAGATCAGCAAAGAAAAGACTGCAAAGATCATACCAAACGCGGTAGCGATCGTGACAATTGACGAGCGACATGTTTTTTGTTCGCTATTGTCAAGAGACTCGACGTACAAGCTTATGAAGCAGGTTTGGGACGCGGCGATGGAACCCAAGTTGGCCGAGGAGATTTTGCCGTTGCCGGTGGAGAACAAACTGTTGGTCCCGCAGACCTTGCTGGTTGACGATTCCGAAGTCAACCCCGAGGAGGACGACTCAAGCATGTCAGAGAGTGGAGTCGACCTTGAAAGGTCTCCAGTCGTGCGCAGCGATCTCACCACTTGCGCCGACGACACCGAAGTCGAATCAGTCGCTTCCACTAACATTCCAAGGCCAAGCTTGACCGTTACCAGGTGAGAGATCACGTGACCAAGTTCGCATCCTCGTTTGACCGGTTACACTCCGTCACTGATCTCTATACACGCCCATTGTCACACTAAATTGAACAAAGTTTAACTCTCTTTATTTATATGCAACAAAATTTACATATAATAATTACAGATTAATTACAGAATAGAATTAATATATAGTATTTGACAATTATGAATATTCGAAATGAATTTTCTCGGTGTCGAAGTTAATAAATAATTACTAAACATAATAGGCTGGCTATTGGATTTTATTTGATTAAAAAAGTCGATATAATTTATTCTTGTATGTAAAGCTAAGAAAAAGTTTGATGAAACGAGTTTTCTACATTGATTGAAATTGTTGGTTTATGATTATCAGACCAGAATTCGTTTTACGCTTTAGATATTCGATTCGAAATACAAAACTACTTGGAACAAAAGTTTGAATTGCGTAGTTAAAGAATGTTTCAAAATTACAGGCTGGAGTCGTCGTCGCCGCCGTCAGTGTCAAAATTCACAAAAAGAAATACGATGGGATCTCTGAAATGTTTTGCAAGCAATGGACTGAGTGCTAGCACAGTGATCACCATCCTTGTAGCTATTCTGGCTGCACTTTACGTATCTGCTGCCCTGATGATGATACGGATTGATAGGTTACACACAGCTTACTTGAATCATCCCCTCGCTTCACCAGACCGTTTTACACAGGATCGGCTTCTGAATTATCTCAATACTAATCTTGACCAAATTGTCAAGGTAATTAAATACATAATTTTACATTGAATTAATACATGTATTGTATATAATTATATATGAGTAGTATATGAGTATTAATAGTATATGAGTATTAATAGATTGATATTAAAAATGAATGTTTGTATTCAAGATTCGGCAAAGCTTGCAAACTTTATCCAAGCAGTTTGTTATGATAAATCAAGCGGACGGGAGAGATGGGACAGCTTCGGGCACAGAGATGGACCCAGAAGATGCGCCAAGTTAGCCTCCGATATAACCAACGATTCGAGTGCACCTGAACGCAAGTCCCTTTTGGCTCGCTTGCGTATGAAGCGCATCGCAATTATTGCTTCACTGTCTTGATCTGAACGTCCGTATACCAAAACACGAGGCAGCAAAATCGATTCGAATGATAGACCATTTGTTGATTATGCGCTTCAATTACACAGCAGCGCGCTCGAGTCCGTTCTGGTCATTCTGTTAAATTGTTTTCATTTCATTAAGACCTCAAGCGTGTCCAAACAATTAGACTGCTTCGCAAAAACATGACTGTGACACGCGGATTATTTACAAAACAATCAAAAATGAACAATTGTATAGAAAGTTAGAATGGAAAGGGATTTCAATACATATGGTGAAGAGGAATATCCTAATCTCTGATTACAATTTGTGAGCTTGAAAACAAGTGTACGTGCGCAAATCAACTGATTATGAATTAATTACTAGAGTGTATGATAACTAGTCGACCATTAACGTTAACGAATAATTGGTTAGGTGGAAGTTTTGAGAGGGAGTTTTGTTAAGTATTGTGGATGCGAGTTGAATGTTTAGTCACCTGTTCATAGTTGAATGTTTTACTTTTTTTATTGGTTCAACACTTTGTTGATGTTGAACACTTGCAATGATGGCATAAGGATTCGAGTATGTTTTTCATAAAACATAGGTTAAACAAAAATATTTATACGAAACAATATTAATAGCGAGCGTTTCTCTTTTTTATGTTAACTTGGTGTTGAACAAATTTCTATTCAATATCTTGGCTTTCTACAAAAATTTTTAGCTGTTTGAAAAGCTCATGATAAGAAATGTTAATCAGCTTATACGGTTTAGACAGCTTTGAGCACGTTGCAATTAATCGCAGGCGTATCAGAGTTCTGACACTAACTTTCATGTCCCTCTCGAATCTTTAACATAATGTTGAAAATTCAAATGCAATTATTTAAAATTGTTATTAAAAATTGTTACTTTCATTTTCGTATAATACTTTCGTTATCATTTCGAATCATATCAGGAAACATTCAAATTTATCGTTGATCCGATGGATCATATTTTAATTTTATATTCTTTATACTCGTGATGAAATATTATCTCCTTATATTATTTGTGTAAAAAATATTGATATATTGTGTCCTATTTTGTTAGATTTGTTGTGCGAATCAGGTGAGCCAAACACTATTTTAGAAGAATTTTTAAAATCCTCATTACGACATTTGTACAGTTCTTTGCTTGAAATTCAAAGAATTATCATAAATAAGTGCGAAATTACAGGAAGAAAAAAATTTGATTGACTGTGATAAATATATGAGTGTGAATGAAGCCGGTCGAATTCAGATTGCTTGTTCAATTACATCAATTGATTAGGTCGGTGGTTGTTTATGAAAGCTATAGATAATGAATTTATTATTTTTATAAATTGTATTTATAGATAGTTTGAATGGAGTTGCGTTGATTGTAAACAAGCGGAAAATTTGTTTGACCAACAACTGTTAATTTTTTGTTTATCGAATCAATTTTTAAGGTATGGTGTTCGAAATCAAAGATGAAATTGTAAATGCATTGAAATTATAACTTAGGCAATTAAACACCCAAAAGGTATGATTTTGAAAAAAAAAAAAAATAAAATAAAATAAAGTACTAGTTCTCCTTAGTGAAGTAATTCAGCCCTTCATTTATCAGTGTATATGAAAAAATGTCAAAATTTACATTTATTTTTACACCTAATGATGATTTTTAAGTCTGTGATAAGTTCGTTTGAGATGTTTGAATTATAATTCTAGAAAAAATATAACATTTAGTGGATCTATGAGATAATTTTATATTTTTACTTAGTTGTTAACGTAGAATAAACTATTTTCTTACACGAGTTAAATGTTACAATGTAAATTGAAAACCTAAATTCGTCAATTCTTTGATTGTTACATTAAAAAATGCTTATGATAAGTAAAGGGTTGAAAATGAAAATCTGCTTGAATAAAATTAATCACATAAAAAAGTGAAATTTAGAACTTTAAGAAATTATAAATTGTCAAGCGACTGTCCAATGGTTCAACAACATTGCGATCCTACTGGGGAAACTTATGTCCTAGCTATGAATGAACCTCGCATAAAATGACATCGTCGGCGTCTGATTGCGCTCAAACAATGTAACGTTCCATATTGAAAAAACTGACGACAAATTGTCTACGTCAGCGTAGAACTCTTGAATTAATTCAATATTTTTTGATTGCCAAAAAACTGAAATTCAATCTCATCAATGGCGATGTACTGCAAGAGGCCAGTCAAATGTAACTCAAACTTTGAAATGGAAATTAAAACAGAGACATTGACAGTCAGAACTAAACTCGTACATTTAAACATGCTATTAAGGTATTTCATATTCTTATAAAGGTCAATGGAATCTCCTAATTGTAAGAGATATGAATGAACACGAAAATTGTCACTAAGATTATGGATGCGTTTGTAACGAACAACACAATGCCAAGAATGAACATGTGGATTTGACGAAACAAAAGTGTTGACGATAGTTGCTTTTGTGCAGTTGACGTTTTGCATCCCACAACTAGCATCACGTAATCACGTTTTTGTTTATTAACACTCTATTATACTTTACGGTTGTTTTTTTTTTTTTTCTTATTATATTAATTATTATGCTCGGTGCCAAAGTTCATATTATATAGTTGAAAATAAAATGCAACTTGTATGCATTTAGTTAATTAGCGTGGATCACCCATCAAGCAATATGCAGCAAACTTTTCATCGTCATTTATTACGACTACTTATACACTTGCCTTGAAGTAATGTTTAGACTCATTGAGACGGGTGCTCAAAACGCAGGTGCATTTTTCTTAGGATCTATAGTTATATTAATTATGTATAGTACCAGCATATAAGAACATTATTTCAAACATGAAACATACAATTCTAATTGACTTTGCTTCGAATTCAAAATTTAGCAACAATTTTAGTTCCTGCAAAATAAAAAATAAACAAAAAAAACATTTATTTTTGATATCAACAAAATTGTGACAAGTGGAGGAAATGAAAATTAAGCTGCAACTCGACAAATTTTGAAATAAAATAGGCGCCTCCTCGTCTAATTAATTTAATTTGATTTTTATTGGAAAACGTGATATTTTTGATTTGATTTAACGAATAACTTTTTGTAGATACGATTTGTAAAATATTAATTTGCGCGGTAAATTGTAAATAAGCGGAGGTACGAAATTCGAGTTTTTCGAATATAAAAAATGCGTGCGACCATACTCTATTACTTATCGCCCGTTTTGATTTTTGTGGAAGAAAAAAAAATGCTTTGACTGATATAATAATTTTAACAATTATTTATTATTAAACTACGAAGTGACATCTTTATGAATTTTGGGGTAATGATGACTGAACACGTATTAGCATTTCAATATGTATACAATTATATAGGAGAACGAAATTCGAAACGAACCAATACCAGTACCATTGTAATTTGTGTAGATAGAACACAATAAATTTGTGCAGATCTACCTTATTCTTCATTGTTGCTCAATTTTTTGTCAAATTTCCCGCTTCTTCTATCATTTGAACATCTTATTATTATTATTATTTTTTTTCAATTCAAAATATATTCCATTTCGTTTGTTTATTATTTTGATATAATTAATTTTTATGTCAATTACATGGAATTGTTATTTTGGAATATAAGAAATCGATGCAATATTTTTTCAATGAGATACGGTTTTGTATTTTTTCTGATGGTAATTCGAAACTTGTAAACATACGATCGTGTTTAAGCGAGCAAAGTTTGTTGTTATTCCAATAGAAACGCTAGAAAGCTTTTTGGGCTTAAACGAGAAGCATCGTGCAACAAATTTCGGTACGATTATTGTTAAAGTTTTTGTATCTCGTACTGATTTTTTAAACCTGCTAGCAAAATGCCGATGCCAGCAGCATGTTTAGAAGCTTTAAAAAACAGGTAATATTTTTATTCTGAATTTTTCGTCAATTTTTTTCTCTAACCAGAAGGTTTTTTTTTTTAATTTTTCAAATTCAATTATTTATCATTGATATCTCAGTTTATTACAACTTTTATTAAAATATTATTATTTTAGATTTCAATTATGAATTTCGAATTATTTTATGTAGAAATCAAAAATAAATTTTCTTTTAAATTTTCGTTTTTTAGAAACGAACAAGTTTTTTTAATCGTCATCAGAAAGAAAAAATGTCTTAATTTTTATTTTTTTCATTTTATACTTACTTTTATATTCAAACTACGATGATAATTTTAGCACAAAAATAAGGAAGACTAAATCCCAAAAAGCTGGACTTACGCTGCCAATTAATAGAATTTTTAAAAAGATTCAAAAAGGAAACTACGCTGAAAAGTGCAAAATCGGAGGAGCAGTTTACCTCACAGCTGTGATTGAATATCTTTGTGCCGAACTTTTGGAACTAGCAGGAGAAAGTGCTAAAAATCACAAGAAAAGGAGGTAAGTTAAAAAAAAAACCAAAAAAAGAACCATTAAAATAAATAAATATCCTTTTGCAGGATCGTACCTCGGCATATCATGTTTGCCATAAAGAACGACTCAGAGCTCGACCAACTGATTGGTAACGTTACAATATCTGAAGGCGGCGTGATTCCTCATATTCATTCAGTGCTTTTGCCCAAGAAGAAAACTAAGATTCATTATGATGATGATAATGAGTAGTAAAATCATTATTCAAAGTATCTGTTTAAAAATCATTTATAAAGTCAAAGTATTTAATTTTTTTAATATTATCTGGATTATAGAATTACGAACCAGAATCAAATTCCTTGGTTAAATTCAGTATTTCGCTTTATTGATGCAAAATTACGAAATGTTTGACAAAATATGAAAGTTGAAGATACAAATATGAGAGTACAAACTAATATTAATAAGTTTAGGGTTAAATTAAATCATATAAAACTGTTAAAAATTTCTGTGTAAACTGTATGTCTTGAATTAGAATCAAATTCTTCGGTTAAACTTAATACTTTGATTTGTTGACGGCAAGAATTACAAATTGTTTAAAAATGATTCAAAAATTGAATGATAGAAAAGTGTTAGCGAAATTCTGTTCTTGTTGTGTTTTTTTATATTTATAAATGATTGTTACTTGTCTGACGAAGTTTGACATATCAATTGATAGATAAGCAACCTGAAATGTGTATAAGAAGGATAAATAAAACCTGATTGCTCGTGGAACAATATTAAAGTATTTATTCAGACAATATATCCAACTCGTACAAACTTTTCATCCATATTAAATACCAAAATCATCTTTCAACTATCTACACTAAAAATAAAAACAAAACAAATTGAAAAAATATAAAGAAATCTCATAATTTATGTCTGGAACTCATTAAAAACTGAGTTCTTATCTAATTGCATTGCCACTGTGCGAGTTTAAAATACGCTTCGAAAACTGTCGAAACTATCATTGAAAAAATACAATCTTGCTAAAAAGAACGATTTCAAGCCGGAAACCTGATGGAGTGCAGAAATTTGACAAAATTATCAGCGGGACTGTCTGTGAGCAGGAGCAGTTTTCGGTTGCGCTCTTGGAACGCGATTACTAGCTTGGACAGTTGATTCGCGCTGATGAACTTGTCCCGTTCGTCTGGTCCAAGTTCCTTCTGAGCTTGCAGAAAGTCCGCCCGGTAGTCTTGGAACTTGCGGAATGAAAAATTGAGCCCCATGAGCGAGTGGGCGAGGAATCGACGGTGGCACCAAAGTGCCTCGTGGTTCGGGTAAAGCTTGATGAGCTCCTCGTTGAGCAAACACTCCTCGGCCCAGAAGGACAAGCCAACCAGTCTGGTCCGAGTCAGACTGGTCCACCGCTCGTTTGTAAAGTCCGTGTTATGAAAATCAGCAATCACATCCTCGTGGTCTTTGGTTGGGTCGTTGAATGCGTCCAGGTTCAGCTCGATCACCTGCATCAGTTTCTCCAAGAAGTGCATCCTCTTACGAAAGTACTTGAATTGAACAGTACTGTCGCTTGCGACTAGTTTCTGCAGCAGGAACTGGCGGAACGCGAAGCCGCTGTAGTCCGAGATGTGGCGCTCACACCACTTGGCGGTGTCGTGCCAATCTTGGCGCAGAATCGAATACAACTGATCGAGCTTGTTCCAAGGCTCCTCCAGACATTTGATCACGAACCGACGGTGGCTCCAGGCGTGGCAATTGTTTGGGTAGCGCTCGGCAGCGACCGTCACAGTCTGGATTTCGTGGCGCAGCAAGTCGCAGATGTCCTTCACGGCCAACTGCTCCGATTTGATAATCAAAGTGATGAGCCAACGTCGGTAGGCGAAAGCGTCAAAACTCTTTGGACTGTGGTAGTGCACGATGTCGACAAAATGAAACTCGTCAACCATGTCGAGGCGTTTGCTTTTTACCAGTTCTCGTCGCATGTTCCAGAAGCTTGTCACTTCCGGATTCAGCAGCAAAGCCCCGACTAGCCACCGGATCACCGTTGTCGGCTCCTCGCGTTTGTACTTGTTGTGTCGCAGGTCCATCAGGCAGTTGTACGTATACGTGTAAAGTGGCTGCACACACCATGATGCCAGACCGAGTGAATGCTCCTCATGAAATACTGGCGACTTGTTCTCGTTTCCCTCCGCTGGGATAATCTCAAAACTTTGCCTACAAATTAAACACCAATGTCAATCTTTGTTTGTTATTTATGTCTTTTTTTTTTTTTTGCCAATCATTCGGATCGGACAAACGACTGATAACCTTTTGACACAATTGTTTATGTTTCAAGTTTCTTTTAAAAACCCCGCCCTAAATTGTAACAACAACAACAACAAAAATAGTGCAGGACGAGGGAGAACAAAGTGTTGGTCAATACTCACAATTGCGGATCCCTTTTCAGCACTGCCTCGATATCTGCAAGTATTTTCTCAGCCGCTGGAAATGTGTCCTCAGCCATTTTGCTGTTTATCTTTGACGTTTTTGTACGGAGCGCAGCTCAACCTTTTCCATTATCTCTCATCGCACCGTACACCAAGAATTCGCATTTTGCAGCACTGCGATTTTCTGCAGCGATGTGTCATTACCAACTCGGTTAGCAGTTACCAACCGGACGGTGCAAATTTTGTTAGTGATTTTCACACCGTTGCCGTGCTCAACTGGAGCGTGGGAAATGTTTGTACTTCCATTGATCGAGCTCGCTTTGAAATTAAAAGTCGAGCCAATTGATTTTTGATAACAATTTGAATTGCTAATTTAGAATGTAAATGTTGAAAAAAAAAAAAAAAAAAAAAAAAAAAAAAACGATTATTAAATTCTGAGATTGAATGAATATACACAAAAGTTAGCTAGTCTCTGTTAGTCACGCTTTTATAACCTCAACGTCCACGCCACACTTTTGAGTGTTTCTCAAGTTCTCCGTTTGGTCCTCTCTGACTCAGATTACCATAAAAGGAAAAGAATTTGTGTTTTGTGATTAAAAGCACGCTTCAACTTCAGGTCAGCAAGTTTGAAGCAATAAAATGTCAGATCCGAGAGTGCGAATAATCAAAATAAAAACCGGAGTTGTGAAACGTCTGGCCAAGGAAAAAACGGTTTATGAAAAAGAGGCTACTTTGCAACGGGAAAGAGTACAAAAATTCAAGGATCAGGGTATTCATTTAACCTAACTTTGTTGCATGACATTTTTTCAAGTCATTCTTATTTTATACGATAAAACTAAATTGTACCTGGGTTACAGGTAAAGACGATTATGACATCCGAAAACAGGAAGAAGTTTTGCAAGAATCATTGATGATGATTCCCGATTGTCAGCGACGTTTACATAAGGCATACAAGGAGCTCAAAAACGTACTCGAATCCGAGGTGGAACTCAAAGAGGAAGAAGTTTACCTCGAGGCAGAAAAAATTCTCGAGGAATCTGAGGCGCACCTTCCCAAACAGGAGGACACGCTGTCTTAATGATTTTAAATTAAGAGTGCTGCTTTTGTCAATGCTGTGAAACGAGCAAACCATACACGAAAAGAGCCTTCAATTTTTATAATTCAAATTGTAATTTAAATATTAAGATTTCAAATTAAAAATTCATATTATTTTGTAAAAAATTTGCCATGTTCGGTCAGTGTAACTTCTCGTACAGTTACAATCCAAATTTGCTATGTTACTCTTATCGTCCTTATAAGTCTCAGGATCAATCTCAAAACGAATTAATTGCCATTGTAAATAACAGAAATAACGACGAGCAATTTCTTCGACACTTTGTCAATGCGGAGGAGTTAGATGATCGTCAAAAATCAGCGTCCAGCAAAATAAGTCAAGTTAAGGATGCCCTTCGTTCAATTGCTGTTTTAAATGACAAATTGAAAAATCTTATTGAAGAGTTGAAGAGCAAAGATTTGACGGAAGAAGAATGGAAAGAAAAAATGAGAATTTGCGAGCTGACTAGAAAAGAAATATCCACGTTGATGCAATATTTGGAGGATCAAAATTTGTTGATAAGCGTAAACAAGCAATTGGAGAAAAGAAGAAAGAAGAGACTTAGAGAGAAAAGGGCAAAGGAGCAGTGGAAGAGAACGAAAAGTGAGATGAAAGAAAGAAGAACTCGGTTGCATAATGAGTCAGACAGTTGGATCAAGAGTAGGCAAGATGTGATTGATAAGGAGAAACTAGAGGAAAGTTTGAGGAAAGAGGCGGATCTTGTACTGTTTGATGTCAGAGGCAAAAGGAATGACGCGAAAAAGTACTCAACTTTGTTGCGGGAAATCGAGCATCTAAGAAAGGTCAGAGCTGTGATTGCAAACGCTAGGGGAGATTCCGTTCCAGCCGCGGCTGACCAAGCCTTCAACAACATCATTGGTAATTGTTTTAATTTCCAAAATATTTACATCATTTTTATAACTAAAATTATTGATTATTTACAAACGTTATTTATTTGATTATTTGTTTTTACAGAGAAACTGCTACTACATTGGAGCACCTTGGACCGTGAATATTCTCTTGAAGAGCAAGGACTCAGACTGATGATCAAAACTGACAACGAATTGAAAAACGAGAAGCAGAAAACTGATTCGTACGAGCGCTGGGAAATGGCCATCTTCGGCAAGAGAATTCCAAATAATTGTTTTGCACATGGCGATATCAATAATTTTATTGCAATGAGGTATAGAAATCAGTTTTTAAAGGCTCATTACAATCAATCAGTTGATTGATATGTTGATTGGTTTTTTTTTTAAGGTATGCGTGGGACAAGTTTATAAATATGAATGAGGGAACTCCCATACCCATTGGCTGGGTCTTGCCTAATGAACCTTCCTCCAGTGCATGGCAAAAGTGCTTGAAAAAAGAATGAATGTACTTTGTAATCACTAATAAATTTTAAGTTCGCGTGAAAATAAAACATAAACAGATGAATTGAAATTACTGTATCCATATTTCTTTTGAGATTTCTTTTTTTATTCGAGAATGCAATTGAAAGACATGAAGACGATTTTCAAAACTTGTATCCAAGTTAATGTTTTGATCACATTTTAATGTGTGATTCAAAAACATACATTTATTAAGAAAGGTGTCATTTTGATACAAAAAAAAAATGTTGGAAAGTCTGTAAGATTTTGAAAAAACATTACATAAAATATTATTCTTTTATTATTTTTGTATTGACAAAATAAAATTGGTAAACTTTTGTATAAACTTTACTCCCTGCAACAACAGTTTCTTTTTCTTTTGGGAGATCCGCTTAACGCTGCACGTGCCTCGTTTTGATTTTTGCAGAACAAGCTCAACAAAAAAGGTACGTAACCGTGATACAATTTCCCTTATTTAATCATAAATTGTCACTGGATCAGTGAGCTTATGGTTAAATTATCCACGTGTCTTAAAGACATGCATGGGTCTCTGATTTATGCACTTGAAGTGAAAAAAAAAATGAAAACAATTTCAATATATGTAAGATAATTTTTCAAAAAACGAAAAAATTAAAAACATACAACCACTAGTTGTATTCACAAAATCACTAAAAAATGTTTACTAAAATGTTTATGTTATTTAAACTATATTAGTGAGATAATCTTTGATTTTGCATCTGACATTAGCAAAAAATTTTTTATACAGAAAGTATAAGGTTAAGGAATAAATATACAAATAGTACTATTAATATTACATCTAATAATTAAAAACCGTGTAAAAGATTACAAAATTTAATTTTGAGAGGTTAATGGTTTTGAATAGTAAATTAGATATACATCGCAACTTTT
This sequence comes from Trissolcus brochymenae, assembly GCA_030523145.1. Lineage (NCBI taxonomy): Eukaryota > Metazoa > Arthropoda > Insecta > Hymenoptera > Scelionidae > Trissolcus > Trissolcus brochymenae. The sequence continues at coordinate 127,527 of JAQQRF010000503.1, forward strand.
ACCACAAAACGGTGTTGATTTTGAAATCTAACAAATTGATTTCAAAACAATTATTTTTTCATTGAAGCTTAGAATGTCAGCTTCAAGAAGAAGATCTTTGCATTGACTATTATCGGAACTTGCCAAGTTCCGTGACATTTTTTGTTTCTTTTTTAGAAAAAGCACCTTTTGTGTGTGAAATTCCAAGTTCCGTAGCATTTTTGTTAATTTGATATTCTTTAGAATTCGTTGGAATGTTGTCGAACTTATTAGAATTTTTCGGAAATGATTCAAATTTTTTTCTACTTATACTACTTTTGTCTAGCTACTGTAATCTTATTTACTCTCATTTACTTTGATGTACTCTGCAGGGCGAATGGCCTCGTCCTTTACATAAATTTTGTACAAGCAACAAAATTTGTTGAACTTTCTAAGTTGTAATTGAAAAACCAAAAATTGTTTGTTTGATACGTTTATTAATTTGTCCGAAAAGTTTGTTGATGTAAACGGTTGATGTAAATAATGCAGCACAATGTTTAGCAGAATTTAAAAAAAGTTGTTTGAAAGATCATTTTGTACCGAATTGTTGAAAGCTATACAACGTTGTTTGAATTTATAAAAACTACGATTTAGAAAATCGAATATGATTTGAGTGAGCGGTGAGTGTCTATATTAGTATAAAAAAACAATGATTGACGAATGTTGGTTGAAGGCTGCGCGCAACCCGATGCCGATTATAAGAGAGAAGCGTGTTTGAAACTTCAAAGTGTCAAACTGGGAGCGGGGCAATCAGCTGTGCAAGTGGTGGGGGACGCTTGCATTCTTTATCGTTTGTTCGTGGCCGAGATCGCGCACGACTCTGAGGTTGGACTGCGACAATTTGTAAATGAGCGCAACCTCTAGGTGTCCGGCAAGTTTCGAATACAGAAAGCAGTCGTTTGTTGGATAAAGTGGCCTCAAGGGAAAGTGGTGGAGCAGAAATGATGTTGGATGTGGCTCGGTGTTCACTGGGCAAAATTCAACATGGCGATTGCGGCTGTCTAGTGCTGCACGAATGCGTTGCTTGTTCGCTCGCGTCTCTGTGACATGTACCTCGAGTGTACCTCGAGCTTCCCGCGACGTCTCGTCATCCGTTGTACTCCCAGGTCCTAATCTAAGTTGCATTTTTCTGCAGCAATCTTACACCCACTGACGTGAGTTTGCTCTTTGCTTTTATTCTCATGCTCCAGCGATTGCTCAATAACTCGTCTAAATACCTCTCTTTAGTCCAAAGTTCAACGTTTTCTTTGTTTCGAATTCGACATTTATAACAGCACAATCAGTCATAAGTTATTCTTTATCAATTTTCTTATTTACTCACAAATTCTCATTTTTTTTTTTTTTTCATCATAGAACAAACATAATTGGACGACCATGTCGGAGACATTGAGACAGACTATTTATGGGAGATACCCTCCATGTGCGAGTACCACGCGTCTCGAAGATAGACGTGCTAGACGGTAAATATCGAGACAAACAATTTACTTTTATTTATTGTTTGCTTGAATGTTAATTTTGAGGTTATAATGATGTACTCTTTTGTAGGCATGCATTAAGACTGGAAAGGAACAGAAAGCCGGATAAGCCGGAAGATTTTGTATGTTATGAATCGAGCGATGATGAACAAGAGACGGTGGCTGAGTCGTCGCAATACCTTCAAACGTCTTTCAATTTTGTCGACTATGTGAGAGCCAGGGAGGTTAATTCGAAAGAAGTACGCAAGATTAATCAGGAGTACGGCTCGCGGCACATCCTCACCCACGACTTGTTCAAAGAATATTCGGTTACTCTGTACAATATGAACAAAGTGTTTTGTTCGCAATGGCTTAGTGATAGACAAGTCGTATTCGGCACCAAGTGCAACAAACTCATGGTTTACGACGTAATGACCCAAAAGCTAGATCAAATACCATCTCTTCATGGTAGACAAGCTAATCATGCCGGTGCTGCGGTCATCGAACAACAGTGTGGAATTCATTCCGTTCAAATTAATCCTTCTAGGTAATTGAAATGCTTTTTTTTTTTTTTTTTTTTCAATCAAATTGATTCGTAAGTTTAATATGATTTATTTCGATTATTTCAGTGATTCTTATTTTGAGATGTTTTTTTTTTCAGAACATTGTTGGCAACAGGAGCAAGAAATAGTAACGAAATAGCTGTATATAGATTGCCAACATTGGACCCAGTTTGTGTTGGCGAAACCGGACATAGAGACTGGGTTTTTGACATGTGTTGGCTCGACGATGAGTTTTTAGTTTCGGGTTCACGAGATACTAAAATGGCTTTGTGGCGGATTGACAATGAACTTGCGGAATCGCCCGATAAAGCTGATGTACCTACACACACGTAAGTATATATTAAACAAAAATTGTTACAGCTATTATTCTAGATCAATTTGAAGTAATATATTGTCGGTTCTTCCTAGTTTGGTCCAACCTGTATGCGTGAAAGATTGTCGTTCGGCACAAAAGGTTCGAGCGCTGGCATTCAATAAGGCTTACAATGAGATCGCAGCTTTGTCTCTGAACAACTTTATACACATCTGGTCTGCGGAAACGTTCAAACAAAAAATATCTCGCAAGTTACCTGCGTGCCAAGAAAATGTGTGTCTTGCCGTACAAGACGATGGTGTCTACGCTGTCGGCTGTCGTTCGTATACGTTGCTGCTCGATGCTCGTACTCTGCAACCTATCAAGAAGATACCATCTAGGTATATCAAAGATTTAAAACAATATCTTTTCATTGTCTGGGGTTTATTAACATTTTGTATCATACCAAAAATAGATACAGCGGGTGTGGAATCCGATCTGCAAGCTTCCAAGGTTCTGTTCTGACGATAGGAACAGGTTTAGGAATGTTAATGTTTTACGACGTACGAGCTCAGAAATATTTAGAATCTTCAATTAATTCAAATAGAACCGTTGTTTTGAAAGCTTCGAAGGGATATGTTGTAAGTTGAGATTTGGTTTAATAATATTAATTATACAATTTAATTTCAAGTATTTTAATATTTGAACTTGAACATTTAATTTCAGTTTCCTGATGAAGAATACATTGACGGTTTTCAAAATGTGAAATATACGCCTGCAATTTACACGCATTGCTACGACGCCTCTGGAACTCGTCTATTCACCGCAGGCGGGCCACTTCCGGCTAACCTTTACGGCAATTATGCAGGTTTATGGCAATAATGGATCAACTAAATCTGTGGCTATCAGAAAAAACTTTCCGAAAGAACAGTTTTTCAAATATTAAAAACAAACTCGCATTTTATAACACATCTTTTTTAAACATCTATTTATATTACATTAATCTAGAACGAAAGTGACTTTTCATAGACAATTTTTTAATTCATCAATATTTTTAATGTTTGAAAAACGTTTAGGGATAAACTTTTTTAGTTTGTAAATTTGCTGTGAGCTTGAATAGTTTTCTCTGATATTTAAAACACGTCTTCAAGGTCAAAATCGATTTACAACTCGTGGAAAATTATGCCATAGAAATTAGGATCACTATTAAGAATAATTGTTTATTTCATTTAGTAACATATATTTTTCGTTAATATTTAAAATTATTAAAATCTCGTTCGCAACTTTTTTTATAACTAACTTGATAAGTTTTCAATTACGATTAATTTTAGGGTGCCCAACATATTTAAGTCTTCTATAAAAACATTCAATTCGTGAGTTTTTCATTTCTTTTTTCTCAATAGCTTTGGACACCCCGATTGTACAAATTGATGTGAATTATTTATTCAATAATTTCAAATTCGTACAACGACCTTTGAGACGAAAATTGCCAAAACAAATAAAGTTTATAAATCGTAACAAAAACTTGATTTATGAACGAAAACGTCAGTGTCAGTGTTCAGTTAGTCGAATTATGAGTTGGGAATACCAGAACCAATATGGATATTTTCAACTAAAAAAAACAAAAGCGAAAGACATAAGCAAAACCATTAAACAAAAAACTAAACTTGGATTAACAAAGATGCATGTTTCACATTTTTTTATCACGTGTTTTTCCACTTTACGAACAAAACTTGAACGGTTTTGTATGTCTGATTACTTTGTTTTCATTGTTCTAAATGAATATTTGATTGTTTTCAATTTATTATTTTTACAATGTATTTTGAATAAAAAAGATCAAAATATTGATATTGAGATTCCGCTTTTCCCAACTCTAGTCTAATTAAAAAATAAACATCTTTGTTTTTTTTTGTCAAGTTTGTTTCTTTAACAATTGCATGAAAATGAAACTCATCGACCAAGCATTATAACAATCTTCGTCGAAACATTGTGATTTAGCCGTTTTTAATAATACTTACAAAGATAAACGTTAAAAACACAAATGAAAAGAAAACATTTGTTTTATTTAGTGTGTAATTAGTTTATGACCAACAGTCAGAACCGGTGGAAAAAGGAAATATGAAAATATGTGATCACGTATATAGCTGTAAGATATCGACAGTGTGCAATTATGAATCCTTCCTATCGGTGATGTAAAATTTTTGCAGGTATGCACGATTGATTGATGTGAATTTCATTTAGCCGAGGTCCTTTAGCTTTATAAGTAATTTATTATTTAATTAAGTTTTTTTGCATCACTGTTTATCGGTTCAGACAAGATTTAGTAATACTTGTTAGAATACCCACGAATGGTAAAAATGATAATAACAATGTTTTAAGGTAAAAAAACAAACAAACAAACGTATAGGCAGCAACATTGATTATGTGAGGTCTAAAATTTAGTTTAAGTTAAATGGTTTCATTTGTTTAATTTGTTATGGTATATATATTTTATCTGTGCAAAAACGTGTCTCATTTTCGATGTTCCATCTGTAATGATACTTAAACTAGAAAAACAATCTCGCTAACAATGACTTAAGTATTTTAAATTTGATGAGTGGGAAAATCAGAAAGTGAAGTAAAAATGAACTTGGAACAAACATCAACATGACACTGTACAACGTTAGATCCACTGTACAAACAGTGATCCACATTGTGATATACGCACTTATCTATTTAATCAGTGTACATTTTTACTTCACTTGTTCAAGACTTGTTTTTCAATTCATCTCAATCATTATATTGTAAGTGCGAAGCAAAAAAAGCTCGGTAACTAGCTATTGTAAGCAAGTTTGCTCATACTATAAATTATTGTCTTTTATATATTAAATGTATTATAATGCCTGATCGATTCATAACAGCTACTGTGCCTACCAGAATTGTACGACAAGAAAGTATTAATCAGTTTTCGACACAGAAAACTCGATGGGACTGCCTGATGAAATCTTCTGTCGCGACTTTTTGAAAAACGAATGAATGAATCCACAGACACACTCAATAATACTCTTTTGAGTATTCCACATTTTTGTTAACACTCAATTTTGAACATTTTTTGCAGAATATGTGTAACAATTTGCTAAGTTGAACGAAACTATGTCCCATTGAGTCGAACTTTTAGATTTTTTTTAATTCAAAAAAAGAACAACACATTTTGCGACGGTTGTTAAATAGAATTTATTTTCATTGAAACTGTCTGATTTTTCATCTATTTCAATAAAAACATTCAAAACAAACTTAGCCATTATAATTTCATGAATCATATGTCCTGTTTATCCTTATGTTTGTAAGTTCTCAAAGGTTTCATAATTTAAATATGTTACAAAATAAAAATAGGGTTTTTTCTATATTAAGCAGACGTTTTATTTTAAAAAGATTTATTCATTATGTTCAAATTGGATATAAACTGATTTTTTTCTACAAACAAATTTTTTTAAATAATCACATACAAAATCTTGTCAATAAAACTTAAAATTTTTAAACAAACTCTAAAGATCATTTAATTTTAGTTGTCTTTTGCTAAAAATTTAATTACGAATAAATTTGCTATTTGTTTAAATCTAATTCAAAATTTAAAGCTGATGTGCAAGTGATTTGGGTTTTTGTTTTTTCACGTGGAATGAAAAAGAGTGCGAATGAGTTCGAAATATGACTCATCTGTTTTATGACAAGACATTTCATTTAACATTTCTTTTTTACGAGCTATCACATCGCTTAAATAATGTTATCGTTATTTTACATTCAACTTTACTCGCAGTGACGTTGATGGGTACAAAAAATATGACAACTATTTTCTTTCCGTACATTCGTTCCCTTAAATTATAACAAAATAACTTTACAAAAATTGTCGCAATTTACAATGCAACAATTCGAGATACAATGTGAATAACAAGAATGATTATTTTTTCTCTTCGAGACTCGTCGCGAAATAAATAATAATATCAAATATAAACATTTATTCGCTAACAATAAATGATTTCGGCTGTTAGGAAAAATGCACATTAGCACACTTTTCCGATTATTTGCTGACAGTCGAAAAACTTTAGTTACACTCACTGCACTTTAACAATTAATATTTGGTCTGTCGTTGACGCCCGCGTTAGCAGTCAGCGTAAAACAATCAACTTGACTCGAATCGCAGATATAGTAAAGAAACGAATTTAAATTCACAGAAAAAAAATCTTATTAAGATTCGGGGGACAAAAGTTGAATACTGAGGTACACACTCAAGACGACCTTTCGAGCAGGATTTTTGTGATTCATCACTGCTGAAAAAATGCATTTGAATTTGATTGAACACTTTCAACTTTGAACAATTGTTTGTTTGCTTCTTTGACAGAGAAGAAGGTGGTTTAAAAATGTTTTTACAAAAATTGGATTCACTTTTGTACAATTTGATTTTTCAGTCTGATTAATTTTGCGGCATCAGATAGTGAATTTAGAGGTGTCCCGCGTCCAGGGACTTGTTGATGTCGGCGACTAGTAGGCCGAGTGCAGGCTTATGCGCTGAATCCTGTCTGAAAACGCAGTCGAGGAAATCGTCATGAGTAAGGAAATCGAAAACCATGTCGCAACGATCGTGCGACTTATCTGTAAGGTGAGGCCTTATCAGTGACTGCACCGCGCTCCTACAGCGCTCGAGTGACTTTGTTAAGTACGCCTTGTCGAAGCTAAAGTCTAATTCATAGAACGACACGACAGCCATGGCAGTTGCACGCAGAGCATTCCTTATTTCGCTGATCTTCGCATGGTCCGTCGGACCCAGTTGTTGGTTACGGTGCAGCAGTCCAATCTGAAACAATCATCTCATTTAATAAATGATCATCAAGCAAATCATCACCTGACAATGAAATTATAATATAATGAAAAGTCTACATTTTCAGAATAATTCTGACAAAATAATCTCTTAGTCATCTTTTTTTATCAAATTAACTTTACTTATTGGTACTTCAATATTATTTTGTGAAACGTAAGTTGTTTTGTTGTTAAACCTTGATGAATCGGGAACTTCAGTCTAGTGTGCTTTAGAATTTGCGAGGTACTAGGTAGAAATAACGGTGTTTTAATGAAAAAATACGCGTTTTCTGGCACTTTCGCCCCCCTGGGGACTTCAGTTTTTGGGGGTGACATCTGTAAAAAAAGTATGATTTGTGTTTCGACCTCTCGAATCTAACTGTCTTAGTGTGCTTTAGAATTTGCGAGGTACTAGGTAGAAATAACGGTGTTTTAATGAAAAAATCCGCAATTTTATCTCCCTGGTGATCTTATTTCGGGTAGTGCTTAGATTAAAAGGCTTATTCTGACTTTCAGGACTGTTTTCTGTCGTTATAGAAAAAAAAAATCGTTATTTTCCACGTTAGAAACTTCCACTACATCACTTTTCAGTATTTTGAAAAAAAAAAACAAACAAACAAACTAAAAACAGTTATTGTAATTTATATAAACAAAGTCCCTAACTCCGTGCCAGCAGATCTTATACATCACCTTAATTGATAATTTGACGATATTTTTAAGGATCTTCTCGGGCTGCTTTTTGTCTAATTGGGAGCTGTTTTTAACAGCTTTCTCCATAAGTTTGTATAAATTATCAAGAAGCGATGTAGTTGCATCGTCGATCAAAAGTGATCTGCCTGCACCAGATGAGGCAAACCGACCCAGAAGCTTCTTTTGAGCTCGTAAACCCAGGTCTCGAGCGCGACTCCCGCTCTCTGCTGGCGCGTATACTCCACCACCCGTAGCTGCCGACTGCATTACTGCCACAAAATACAACGATAAAACATTTGTTTATATAGATAAAAAGGACCAATTTCTTGGGAAGTCAAAGATTTAGTCAGATTTAATCTATTATCAATAACAAAAAGGGTTAACTGAATTCAATCTAACTTGAATTCAACTTTATTTTTGAAACTGCAAAAATAAACAAAATACTCTAAAATGAATGAAACAATAAATGAAAGTGCATTAAAACTTACCATCAAACATTTGGCAGCGATACCTCCTCCAGTGTGATCAAAATGAGGTGCGTCTTGTGTGGTATGATCCGAAATTATACATACAGAACAAAAGGTACTAAAATATAAAAAATTGTGTAAAAAATGGGGTCAATGAGATGCGGTTCAATCTGTCTGTGCAAATTGGAGCAAAATCATAGGTCGGGGACAAAAAGTATAAGTTGCTGTTGAATTTTTGTGTGTGAAGATTATGAGATAAAAATAAGTGATCAATATTGATTACCTTCTTTGCAGTCAGTCACAGCCACGAGATGGTACAGTAACCAGCTTTGAAGCTCCATCATTGCTGTACCCCACGCCACCTAAAAATAATCATCAACGGTGTTATGGGTACATTGACGCGAATAATATTAAAATAATGATGATAACAAATGCCTTAATGATTTTATATAAAGAATATTTTAAAATCGTTTGTCATATTTAGTTTTTCACTAATGAGAGTGTTTTACTGATAGAACAGGAAAAAATAACACCTTTGAATGTCGAAAAATAGCAGGTGCAACTTGTCTCATTATCTTTATCAATTAGGCACAAGAATTCCGTTCTTGGTTACGACTTTCACAAGACGAATTTGAATGCGAAATTTGTCTTTCAATTTTGTAAAACTGAACCAAATTATAATTGTTGATGAGACCCTCTACTAGTAAATGATATTTCATCCAGATATGCATTTGTTGAACAAATTTTGATGAAAAGAAATGTTGTTATACCTTTACCATTCGTTACGTCAGTGATAGCTTAATTTTTGCTGAGAATACACATTACGACCGAGAGGAGGGTAAAGTATGACCGTTAGCGTATGGATTGGATCGATTTGTAAGGAGCGTCAAGGCAAGCCAGAGATTCTCATTCTCCCATCACGTTTAGGCATAACTTGATAAGCAATAAACGGACCGACCGGTTTTGCATTTTAACAACCTATTTTTTTTAAAGACCATCCGAATCTGCACCAGCCATGCAAGAATGTTCCAAAAGGTTGTGCAGAATTTTCAATTCGTCCAATTTTTTGGACAATTCAAACGTTCGCGGATCCAAAAGAAAAGTTTGTCGGGCTTACAACTCGAGTTGACTAAGTTGAACGATCGATTATCAAAATACGTGACAGACTAATAGCTTTCTCTTGTTAAAACTACTTTGTTATCAGTTTAATCAGAATTTGATAATAATTCATTGATTCCATTTAGTGTTAACTACTGAATATGCCATCTCAAATATAACGAATATAACGAGTTACAACAAGCCAAAAACAGGTTTATTTTATAGTCTAATTTTGCATTTTTCAGAATCAGTCTCACCTTTTAACTTTATAAATAAAATGTTGTTACATTTAAATTATTCTGTTTTCGAGTATCGAGATGAGTTCATTGGCAATAATTTTTTTTCTAAGTAAAAAAAAAAAAAAAAAAAAAAAAAAGACAGAGGAAGCCGTGGGTATCAACAAGTTTGAAGTAACTTTTCTTCTATCAACTGCAGCTGTCGGACTGCCAGCTGGAATACGACAGCATAGGAACTCCTGATCGTTAATTCGTGCACTTTTTCCCCCAACATCTGCTCCTTTTTCTCTGTACGTTTGAATCCATGTATGAGTTTAGCTGAATTGTATTCGTGCATATTTATGAATTCTAACACTTGAAAGGAAAAAACAACACTCCATGATATATATTCTACTGCTTTTAATTCAACGAGAAAGTTTTATATGAATTGACATGTTGCAAATTGATGAATGAAAAATCAGTGTATCTGAATCTATAACCAATACTCGAGAGTCACTTTGAATTTTAATTAATTTCAACTGCGACGATTCTTTGACAATGTCGAATTGGAGAAACAAGCACACTTGAATTCAAGGTTGAGACGCGGTTCATGCATGTGAATTTGATAGTACTTTTCAATTAAAATTGAACATTCAATAAATCAGGGGATATGTCGTTTTGATCAAATATATAGTTATTTTATTCGCAATACGTCAATCAAAATTTATTTACGACGCGTTGATTATAAAATAGTTTCATTTTTACCTATTAAATTAAATTTTGTATTGTTTTATCCAACAATAGGGAACTTTCAACTTTTTCATACGCGGACGATTTTTCTATAGAATTCTATTATATTATTATTTTATTACAAATATGATGTCAAAAATTTGGTTGGAATGAAACATTCCTTAGCAGAATTTAATTGGTATCAGCCACTTTTCTCGAATTACAATTTTTTACTCGAGAACAACCAAATGAATGATATATAAATTGAAATAGATTTTGCTCTAATTTTTGTATAACTTGCTTCCAATTGAGTCGACTTGTACATGAAGGAGCCACTAAATTGCATTTACAAAGTAGAAGAAAAGGTGACGCTTTTTGTTATGAATCAGGATGCGTCTGAAATCTATGCGCTACTTTTTTTCTAGGGCGAATTATAACTATGCGACACACGTGCGGAAGTGAACCGTTTCGGTATTTATACAATTGTATATGAAGTCAGCTGGCGTAATTAAGTTCAAATGTTGCCTTCGAGAAGATTTCATTTATTAATTCGACGGACTTTCAACAAGCTCCTCTCTATTTCCAAAAGCAATTCAGAACCATCTTTTCATAACTTTCCGCACTGCAAGAGAAAACAAAATGATTGGATAATTCCTGATTATATAATATAAGGAAATTTTATGCGCGATTTTTATGATAAAACAAAATATTTCAACTAATATTTTTATATTACTTAAGAACAGTAATGAAATAAAATTGAAATTAAAAATAAAAATTGAACAGATTTTTCGCAGATTTTTATTCAAGATTTATTTGTCACTCTGCTGTTGAATTATATGTATAGGAAAGTTTGAGTATTTTAAAAGAAGACGAAAGTATCGTAGTGAGGAAGAAAAAACAGGATTTGTTGAGGATGAATTTATACATTTCATTATATTACCAATGAGGAGTTGAGAGGATCTTATTTTTAGACAGCATTTTCAATTAATATCCAAATGAACTTGAGATTACATTGTTAAAATAACATTGAAAAGTTTTATACGTGTTAGTATTGTTCAATGATGAATCTCAGTATTCAATTCGAATCTCACGACAAGTCACATATATTGAGTTTGATGTTAATTTTTGTTTCGTGCTCTGTTCATATAAATTTTATTTTATCTTTAATTTCTAATTCAACTTTTCATTTCACAAATTTTTTCTTTGTATCAAATTCGTTAGTTGTAAGAGTTTTTACAATAAAACTTATCCTATTCTGCTTTTTTGTTACAAAATTAAGTTTTTTTAATGTAATTTAAAATACGAATCAATTCGATTAAGTTAATTTTTGTTTCTTTTTTTAACGATGAAAAATATTAGATTTTGCATAGTGATGGATAAACATCGGTCAATCAAAAAGAAGAAAACTGAACTATCATTAAGCGGACAGAAATTTAATCGATGAGTCAATAATTGAAGCAAGCAGTAGATTCTTGTTTTTTTTTTCTTTCATCGATTCGCTATAATTTGTTTTTAATAAATATAATAGCAATATTCGCTACTCGTTCCGGTCTCGCCACCGCTCGTTTTTTATTTGAAAAATCTAGTTACCAGACTAATTTATTTAATGTCAATGATATTCATCGATCCTTTGGTTTTGCCAATTCCTTTCGACTTTTTATTTCAACTCGTTTAATTTTTCTTCTTAATAAATTAATGTAATTAATAATTAAAGAAAAAAAAAAAAAAAAAAACACACAACAAATTAAATTAAGAAATGAAAATTCAGCTAAAAGGAAAGGAGAAATGCTGAAAGGAAAATATGAAAATCGTGAATCGTGTGCTGTTTCCAATATAATAATATAATAGTTTTACTGATTGACGATGTATAGTTATTTTTACTTGGGTCGTGTTTTGTAAAGAAAGCCCCAAGCATGACAATTTTGGACAACTCAAATGCAGCCGAAACGCTTGAGTCGAAGAATTTAATTAAAAACACATTGAGGATGTGAATCATATGCTAAAAACTGACATTTATCTCTGCGGCTATCGTGCCACACAAAACACTAGCAAAAAAAAATTGTTTTGTCTTATTATTCGCCTAACTAAAATTGAAAAAAGAAAAAAATGATTGTTGATTGGTCGTTTAGTTTTAAATTAAGATGTCAAACCTTGAAGTAGTTTTTGGGTCGCAAGGCGACCCTACGATTAGCTCAAGTCCGAGTGTGTTTGGAAAAGTGTTTTCCTAAGCGAGGAACAGGTCGCGTCGATGACGAAAGAGCGCTGAACAGTAGGCGACGCGATTCTAAATGACGGCACGTATACTGGCACGCTCGTGCGGTTGTCATTTGTGTTGTGATGTGCCCGAATGCTCGCAACCCACTCCAGCAACCATAAAACCGTTCATGAGCAGCAACGTCTCCCAATGTGGAGGGGCTGCCGACGCAAACGTACAACGTCTACTACACTACCAAAGTACCGTTCTCCCTCCACTGCATTGTCATGTCAAATGTAACTCTAAAAACCAAGATTTCTTATTAAGTAAAAAAAATTGTGACACTTAAATTGTTAGTTGAGAAAATTCCTGTTTCAGGAATTAATTAATTACCTTCTCATTAATTAACATGTGTAAATCGGAGTAAAAAATACGATACAGCTGATAAACGGAAATTATAGTGTCGATTTTGTGTCCTGATGCTGGCAATGTTCCACAGTCAAATAGTCGTGTCGGATTCAATGATCGGTATTAAAATATCTGCTTTCATGCGATGTCAATAAGATCTAATCGAGTATTCAGAATTTACTTTAAAAAAAACCCGCCAACGAGGAAATGTGTATAAAAAGTTGATGTAAATCTCTCATTAAAAAGCTTTATTGACACATGTCATATAAAAACAATTACATCACACCAACAAAAGATTTTGGCCGATAAAAATATGTAAACTTGATTCTTCTTATTTAATTGACCAATGCGAAACATGATCTGCGCAAGATGAATATAAATATAAGCAGGCCATTTCACACTGGACGGTAATAATTATTTCAGAAATGAACTTTTCCATGCGAAATAAAGTGAGACAGCCTGCTGTTTCACAAAACGGCCGATGCGATATTTTTGAGCTGTGCCGTGGCGATTTTATTCTCCTGCTTGTAAAAAAATATTTCAACCTGCGTTTGTGCGTTTAAGTAGTCTTGATGTTTCGGTTAATCTCATTCGACCGTCCATTTATCGTGTAAACTTCTTAAGTGTGCATACGCTCTTTGAGACATGTTCAAAGCAGCATGCAAAGGTAACAAACATTTGTCTCCTGTTGTATCTTCCAATATGCTGAGACCGCATAAACCTGCAACAAATTCATTAAACCTTGATCAAACGAACGCACGAATAAATTTGAATTCGAACGAATAAAAAATTTAAATCAACTAATGATGTGTCTAGTGATTTATATAAAATTATTTTTTCATTATTGTTAATTATTATCGTAGGTGGAGTTTTGATACATGATTTAGACTGGAATAAAATTATAGTGTTCTGTATTATAATCTCGTTGAATTCTAGTTAATAGCCATTCACTACGATTTGACATTTTGATATGGAGCGATGAACTATTAACACCACCCGTGGGTTTTTTAATTATTATAAATAGAAAACACTCATTCTTTATGAATTTAATTTTAGAATTTTATAAAGCTTTAAGTTTCTACAAGTGAAAAAAATTATTGATACCTAAGTAAGTATGCAAAGGATCAGTTTGCGTATTCTCGTATTTAGCAAATCCTCCAATGATATTGTCCTGAGTTGAGAGAACAAACGAGATGTTCTTTTCATAATCGGTAAATGCAATTATCCCTAACAATTTCAACGTAGCTCCGACCCAGTAACTGTAACAAGTATCGGCTGGTTTTCCAGGCCTTCCGTTGAATCCATAATCCTGTCTCATCACGAGCCACCTTTGCAATTTATCCAACTCTTTAATTGTTAGAACGTTTTCTAGCTCGTTCATTAAATACAAGCTAGCAATGCCGCAGAACGTTGAACCCCCGTGTGACTCCAATCCCGGACCTTGTCCTAATCCGCCGTCATAATTCTGTAATATTAAAATTAGCAAAAAATAATAACTTAATCTAAGCTTATATTTAAAGAAATAATTTGGAAAAATAAAAATATCCTTCGAGCCGGATTTGAACCAGCGACCTATGGATGTCTTTTGTTTAACAATGCCTACTACAGTCCACCGCTCTACCAACTGAGCTATCGAAGGTTCGGAAGAGAATGACGAAAAATGATTCAGCACTGGACCAAATGAGAAGATAATTACAGTTAATTGACTGACCTCATTAGCTGTTATCTAATTTTATTCGTGCACGGAAAAAAATGAAAATAAAATTGTAATTTAACATATTAACTGGAAATGATAAAAAAAATACTACCGCCATACAGTTACAATTGTTGTTAATTAAAACAAATAAAAAATTTAGTAAAGAAGCTAAAAAAATAATCCTTCGAGCCGGATTTGAACCAGCGACCTATGGATGTCTTCATTCGATGCCAACTACAGTCCACCGCTCTACCAACTGAGCTATCGAAGGTATATGAGAGATGTTTGAAAGTGGACAAGGGGTCACTGGTTTCAGGAAAATCTCAACAGAAATTCACTACTTTCACTTGGCTCTTGAATGAAAAAAAAACCACACTGAATGAAAGAAAGAAAGAAAGAAAGAAAGAAAGAAAGAAAGAAAGAGAGGGAGGGAGGGAGGGAGGGAGGGAGGGAGGGAGAGAGAGAGAGAGAGGATTTTATAAATAATAAGTAAATAAATAAAACATTCATACATAAATAATAATGTAAGAGACAGACTGAATAAATGTACAGATTACACTAATTTGTCCCCCATCTAAAATAACCTATCAGTCTTTTCTTAAAAATATTCAAATTAGGTGTATTTTTTACTTCTGTAGGAAGCTCGTTAAATAATTTAAAACTTTTATATAATAAACTTTTTTGAGCTCCCATCGTTCTAGAGAGAGAGAAAAAAGAAACCAAAGTTGTAATTAAAAATAATAAAATAATGGTAGGACCTACAATGCTATTTAGGATATAATCAATTGCCCTCTGTTTGTCCACTCCTGACCAGTCGTTGAGGATATATGAGATGCAACAGGCACAATAAATGAAGCGCATATCATTTTCGCATCCGATTGCACAGATGAATGATCCGTTTTCGGTTTGGCAGGCCTTGACACCCTCAATGATGGACTTCTTGTCGACTCGGGAAAGGTCATCGCCGAGGATGAGCAGCGTCGCAAGGCCAGTGTAAGTTGAGGCCAAATGGCCACAGCGGTACATGGAGTCTGCCGGCAACGTGGTGGATGGCTGGAAGCCTGACCTGCTGCCGGCACCCGTCAGCTGTACGTGATAGATCCACTCAATGGCATGATTCCTCTGCTCTTCTGAGACTTCATGCAAACTGTCAAGCAGGTCCAGGCCGGAGATAGTAAAATAAACAAATGCCATTCGACTCATGTCAACGTACGCAAACGGACTCGGCAGTGCATTGAGCATCATCTTCAGGTACTTCTTGTGCTTGACTTTTTGCAACAACGAATTCATTTTTGATTTTGAAATAAGCACTGTTGCAATTGCTCAAAAAAGGTCGACCAGGTTTGAACTATTTTTGTCGTCTGTTCACTTTGCCTTTCATAATGACCAACTCGGCTCACAATTTGTCACAAAGTTTGATTATTCTCAAGGGCCATTTTCATTCATGGCTAATTGTATGAAATTGTATAAAACGTTTAAAAACACGACGAGACGTTCTCCGGGTTTATTTACCTTCTACTCGAACGCCACCTAGAATAATTTTGCGTTGCTGAGGATTTCTACTTGATCGACTGTAGGGTGGCAACATGAGAATGAGGAGAAGCGAATAAATAAAAAGAAAAGAAGAATCGAATGGAATCGAATCGGCGGTGTTGAGGATCAAGACGGTGGCGCCAGCTGGTTGTGGCGCGCGTGCATATTGCCACACCATTGGGAGCATGCCGCCGAAGCTGAAATGGTGTGTTAGTATGAGTGTTTTGTCGTATATCGTTGGCGCGCGCCGCATTTAACGAGTGCCGTGCCGCTAAGCGATTCAGTTTCTGTTTGGAACGCGCAGATGCGAGAGCATGGGGTGCCGTCGCGACCCATCTCCGAATAAAACCTCGACCATTGGGCAACAATTTTTCATGACAACAATCATCTCATGAAGATAAACAAACAATTTGTTTACAATCATCTGATCATTTAAAAACAACGTCTTCTTTTTTTCTCTCTCAACCGTCAGACATTTCAATTGAATGATATTTTTCTGACTGACATCCTTCTGTCAGATGTCATGAACTGTTGGATGCTAAGCAGATCAGCAGCTCTCAGATGACATGTTTTCGCGCGCTTCAGTTCGAGCTGACACAGTCGATCTCGCTCTACGGTGGTGATTTTTCGTTTGCAGCAAGGACGTCTGCCGGTGCTTGACTCGATGTTTCCCAGCTAAATCAGGTGAGTGTCAATATTTTCGCGTTCAACCAAAATCTCAGTCTCTCAATGCTTTATTTTGATTCTGTTTTTTTAACGCGCAATCGATCGCTGTTGTTTGTCGTTGCTTGATGAAAAATAATATTCAAATCATGCTGCTGCGAATTTCAATGCCGCTGCGTGTTCTCGAGCTGGATCGATTTTAATAATTAAATGGCGTTTGCTGATTTGAGCTCGAGTTTCCATTTTCATTCGGAAATTGCAAATCTCGGACATTTCAATATCAAATTTGAATTTTGAATTTGATCAGATCGAACTCATTTATTGCTTCCAAGTTGATTTTTTCCTCTCGTTCTGGCTCATGTGAGTGTTTTTTTTTTGTTTTGTCTCCTTTGATTTCGTAATACAGACTATTTATTTTTATAAATCAATGAGGATGGAATTATTTTTTTCTTTTTTTGTTAAACATTAATGACACTTTAAGTATTTCATTTCAAATTCCACTTTCTTCTCGCAAGATTGATAACAATTTGATAACAATTGTTACTCTGTTTTTAATGTATTTTTAATATTGTTGGCTTTTTCGAAGAATTTATCCCAAACGATTGTACAAATGACATTTTTATGCACATCTTTTAGAACAATTTTCGCCGCTACTTTGAAAAAGAGCGAGGCATTAACAAGTTCCTTTTTTCTGTATGTAACACAGTGCATCGCTCACACTCGTAAACAATATGATGAGACGTAAAACATCGACTGCGGAAAATTGCGTTTTGTTTGCATTCCCATGAGGCGTAGAGCAAAAAACTCTCTGGCTTGAGTTTGGAAAAGCGCCGCAATGCCAATTCTCAGATGCCCATTTCTGATAACGGAAGTTGTATTGCTTGTTTTTGCTGGTCGGAAGATGTTTCATCCTTTCAAACACCTCTATAGCTGACCAGACAATGTTTGATAGTTTTGTTTTAAAATTTTAATTTTCTTTTGTCCAGATCAATTGGAAGTTGTGATATCAAACGCAATCACTGACCTTTGACATACTGAAACAAAAGATGATTATTCCGCACTGGTGCGATTATTAACATTAAATGGTTTCTATCTTCGAGGGCTTCGCAAAATGAAATTAGTTGACAACAATTTTGGTAACAAATCTTTTATTCGTTTTATTTATAAATACAATATTAATGCTAACAGAATGGCAAAAGTAATGTCTCTTTGAAATTGCATTTCTGATGTGAAAACAAGTAAAATGTTAAACATATTTTTTACTTTTATTGTTAAATGTGTGTTATTGTTTGTTTGCAAATGTTGGAAGCTGAGATTCGCATGCATGCGATGATTCAAAAGTTGTGCATTTTCGTGACAATTCGTTGACAGGAAACAGTGGTGCTTTCTATAGACGTTCCACTTTTTTTTTTTTTTTTTTTTTTTTTTTTTTTTTTTTTTTTTTTTTTTTTTTTTTTTTTTTTTTTTTTTTTTTTTTTTTTTTTTTTTTTTTTTTGTGGTTGTACAATAGATAAGAATAGGAAGTCACAAGTGGGACGAACTTATGCGCTCTACATTTGATTCAACTCTCATGCTATAATGATTTAAATTACAACTCGCCGAGGTATATTATTGTATAATAATAATTGGATCGGATTTCAAAGACAGTTATAAAAATGGACGATTGAAATAAAAGGACGGATTTGGACGAAGAAAAGTTATCGCATAGGGATTCCACCGTCCCCGCCGAGATGTGCTTAGACGCCCACGTGTGGATTGCCCTTGGGTTTGAAAAGTATCGCTGGATTAGCGCGGAGATAAATTAGAAATGCGCAAAATGAGCGAGAGTAAGGCCTGCCCGTTACGGCTCGCAGGCTTCGTTCAAAAGTGAATGGACAACCTGCTCATTCACATTTCTTCTCATATAGACTGCGCTGCCACTACCGCCATCGTTGCCCATCGGCAAACCAAAAATTGCACACTCAAAAATCGACCAATTTTCCATTTTTTAACTATTCTTACTCGACCGATATTCAACTCTTGATAACTTGTATTTTCTCCACCACCACCGTCATCATCATCGTCATCAGTAAGATCAATTTTTCTCTCGAAAAAAATAATTTTTTTTTTTCCTCAAATCTTTAGGCCATTTTTCTTTTCATCTCTTTGAATAAAATTGATAAAGGTTTTTAGGTGAACTCGTTAATAAAGCTTCTTCTTTTCAGAAATATGTAGGTTGAAGATGTATTTTTTAGGGTTTCTCATCACGTGGGTGTTGGTGAACCGGAAAATAATGAACAAAATAAATAAATGAAGAATTTATTATTCTTGAAATGCATTTTATATAATGTCTCTTCTTAATGCTATTATTCGATTTATGAAAAACACTTTTCTTATTTTTTTTTCTATATCTTATTGTAGAAAGAGAGATAGAAGATACCGGAAGATACTCTGTTTTTTTTTATCTTACCTATCTTTGTAGCACATGTAAACATTTTTGGACTGTCCGTTGAGTGTTGCTTTTATAAATAAACATTCAGCACAAACAAAAATAAACATTTCTCCAGTTGAATTCCGACAGATGAGACAGATAAGGCAAACTTTTTTTTTTCGTCACTTCGACCTTAAAAACACACAAGAAAAAACTCATCTTCCTCACCTAGATCTTGAATGTTATTAATTTGTGTGTTATTAATTGTTAAAAAAAAAAAAAAAAAAAAAAAAATGAAACGGGTGGAATTTGTTGTTGAATGAGAGCACTTTCCTCGGTAGAAAGTGTTGCTCGCGAGATTAAGGCAAAATTAGCTGGGATTATGATGGCGAACAATCGCCGCGGAAAGCGTGACAAACAAACGCCGATTAGGTTGTCAAATCAGGTCCGCCGATCACGATGAAAGTCCCTTATCATTCGCGTTCGCTAAGCGTTTGTCTCCCGTCGGCGATTCTCGTTGTCTCAAAGCCAAATCATTCCCACAGCACGATTCTTTTCACAATCAAGTAGAAAGATAAACAAACGGGAACAAAATTTGAATTGAACCCAAGGTCGTTGGGACATATCGAAATTGAAATTAGTTTTGTGGGTAAACTTATAGAAGAACGTTACGTTTGTCCATAATACAGTATACAAGTATGAGATCATTGGAATATCCGCGATGCAAGTCATCCATCAAGTAAACGAATTTGAACAATTCCAGCAATCACTTATTTTTCAAACCTATAATAACATATTAGTGCTATCAACTTTTTTCCTCTTTGTTTTTCTTCTACAAAAATATTATTATGATCTCTTAGAAGTCAAAATAGAATTAAGGCGAGGGTATGAGCGGAGCCTCTGTGTTATTTATGACAACATAGTTTCGAATTTTTAATTTTTTGCTTTTTTCATGAGTATAATAATACCAATTAATAGTTAAAAAAGTGAGCTACTGAAAATAGTCGAAACATTCATGCGCGGGAAATTGGTCAAAATAGATAATAGGATAATGAGTGCTTGTTATGGAACAGTTCTGGGCTGTGCATTCTGTTGCTGAAATATTTTACGTAAGAATGCTCTCACATTTAATTTGGACTTGATTCTGTTATTGAATGATAATTATGGGCGCGTTGGTAATGCGAAGGCCGCGAAGCAGGTAGTTCGAAACGTACCGTTAGCCTAAGCCCCGCGATAGATGTATATGAATTTCAGATCACTTTCGTGAGCCGGGCACCGATCATTTGCATAACTGCAATTTCAACCCGTTCGCACTGCGTGTCAACGCCATAACAATACGCGCCGTATGCTTTCAACTTGAACTCATCGCAGTTCAAAACATTATTACACAAATTCTTTCTGCGCAATTTTTTTATCCTCCAACTTTTGATTTAACATCCACAATTTCAATCGTTTTCACTTCGTACAGAATCTCCTCTTTATGTAATTTTTTTTACATCACTAATGTTACAAAAATACCTATTGATTCGACTGTACAAACATTTATGAAAGGTCGATGAATAAATATAATTTGAAAGGTGAAATCGAAATTCGATGTTTTAAACATCCGCAACATTTGACTCAATTTTGCCATCCGTGCGTTTGCGGACCAACTTTGATTTTTGTTTGTTCAATTCTTTTATTTTTTTTACATAATTGATGGTTTCAAAATTATATTTCATTCTTCATCTTTGAAAAGAAAAAAAAGTTTCCCTTTCAATGTAGGTTAAATATTTTTATATCACGTTGGTGACAATGGTATAAATTGATGGAGAAACTTGTAGACATTTTTTCTTTCGACAAAAGAATTACATTTTTTTCAAGTGAAATTATGATATTAAAAAGAATTGTGATATTGAGTCGTCGAAAAGTAAATGAAATGATGCGCGTTTGCGCTTCAAAAGCTGTCCATTGACGTATGTAATGGCTTGAATGTGGGGCTCTATTCTTACATCAAAAGACTCTTTGTTCGTAATGCAAACAAACTTTGGCCGTGCATTACACTCACAAAAGAATACAGTCACAAAGACATTTCTGATTCGTAATTGAAAACTCGTCATTGGGCACGATGTTTGTTACAATAAAAAAAAAATAAAACTAATTTTTAAAACCAATTTTCAAACAAATCAATCTATTTTGACACAAACAACAACAACAACAACAACAACAACAACAACAACAACAATATATATATATAAAACGAAAGTGGAACCAAAACTTGCAAATCATGCATTTAAAAGTACACACTTCCAAACAATGTTCTCTTTTTGTAATTTTATTAAATTGACATCAATAATTATTCATGTTTTGAGTGTGAAAAAAAGTAAGATAGCATTTTAAAACTCAAGGTATAAAATGTTCACAACGTCCTTTTCCGTGACAATAAAAATGATAAACCGAGGATTTTTATTGCACGCCTCATGGTATCAATGAGATTAATAATTTTTTCGTCTTAGAGAGCATGTTACACTTACCTTCATGACACCGGTAATACGTCTTACGTCAACGGTGAATCATGCATTATCTCGAGAAGAGAACGAGATGAAAAAAAAGTGTATACGAGAACAGGTTGCGGCTAAGTAAGCAATCATTAAGTAATTTTACCTGTTTTCATGGCGAATGTATGCGCGTTAAAAAGATTTATTGCTCCGAGTTTACCGAAACTCGTGTCCGCTTTGATCATGTGGTCCATTTCTTTAACCACCATCAAAAATTACACTTTTTTTTTACAGAAATTATATCAATTTTGTCAACATTCTTCAACAATAGTCTTTTTGAAGCAAAATATTCAGTTAACATATAGTCAGTTACACAACAATTAGATTTCTTCTATGAAAAAATCATAGTTTTCATTTGATTGCTTCAACAATTATTTGAATTTTGAAATGAAAATCTTCTTGGCATAAAATAGTTTGCTTCGACGGAAAAATTTTTGTGTTGATTGTTTGAAAATTGCCATTTCTTTTCAAATAATTGAGAAGTTGCATTTGCAACACGACAAAACGGCTAATTACCTTAATTATCTCTCGGTGAAATTTGTCATTTCGTTTGTAATTGAATTTCATGGAACAAGAGAAAAGTCATTACTTTTAATTTCAATGTTGAATTTTTCTTTTTCAAATTTTCAACAAATCTTACAAGCTTTGAATTGTAAATTGTAAACAGTTTTGAAGGCAAAAAAACACAAACTAATATGCAACCCATCTAAAACCATTAATCTGACCAAACGTTTTAAATTTTGTAGAACACATTAAATCATGACATGAATAGTTTATGCTAATTGCGGTGAAGAAATTTGAATAAATGGACTATCTTTTCACAAAGATGCTAATTCATAGAGAAATTGAGGAAGAAACACTTATCAATTTATTTGATAAATAATTTAATTAAGTGTCCGCGCTCGCAGAAAAAAAGGGCCATGCAAAAGAATGCAAAATTTCATTCTGTAATAACTTTCTATCGCCACTGGTTCTTATCAAAATTATTTTATCATAATTTTACTATTTCAATGCGATTTTCAACTCGTGTTTTTCATCGACTTATCGAATGTCAGTCAGGTTGCAAACATTTTTTTTTTATTAATTTTTTTTTCTCTTAAGCAGATATTTATTTATTTTAATAGAAAACACTGATATTAAAGAACTCATATACAACGTATTGATCAACACCGTAGAATCGTTTAGAAAAAAAGCATGCAACAATTTCAATGGCGAAACTCATTCAGTGAAGAAATAACTTGCTTTAAAAGTATTCGTTCCTTGCGTGTCAAAACATCTCCGCGACAAAGTTGTAAACAGTTGGAAAATGACTGCTCGAGTTCGACAACCTTATTTTTTTGTGCCCTTATTTCACAAATTGACTCTGTTTCTGTTATACATTTTCAGATAAATGATTTCTCAGGTTTTCCAATGTTTTTATATGTATTTACATCTGGAATTGGATCAAGATTGATCTCGATCATTTTAACAAGATGTAAATATCAATTTGGTCGATGTGGACGAAATGGACAAAAAAAAAAAAAAAAAAAAATAGACAGTTAGAATAGTTGAAATGAAATGAATGAAGAAAATTTGAATGAAAAAGTATTGAATATAAATGTTGTTTGTTCAGGACTTGGCTCAGAGATTGAAAAACCGACTGCAGAAATGGCGGCGGTACTTCTGGAAGCCAGGCCATTTCGGCCCTTCAAATCTTCTGAAGAATATCTCATTGCCATGAAGGAAGATTTAGCTGAGTGGCTCAACGCCTTGTACCCCGAACTCAATCTCAACGTTGAAAATTTCCTCGACGTTTTGGAGACTGGCGTCTCTTTGTGCATCGTAAGTTCTGAAAGTTCTGAAATTCATTTCCGTTTAAAAAGTTTCTCTTTCGATGAACGCGTTTCTTCTTGTGACAAAAACTTGTTCTAACAGGGTTTAAAAATTGCTTCTCGAACTATGCGATTTAAATTTGTTCATTTTTAAAACCAAGGGATATTGAATATGTACGATAGCAAAGAGGAACGAGTTGAATTGTCCTGTTTGAAAACGACTGGGCATCAAACAAGTTGTAAATGATTTTTGTAATCAGCGCACGTGTCACATAATAAATGACTGACGGGGAGCGTCGAGCATTAAAAAAGCCCCTGCCTCTTTGATGGCTGAAAGGATACGATGACGTACAACGGAAACCCGACACGATGCACAAACGGAATACCTGATCGCACCACTGACACCTATTTAGGCTGCGAAATTATCTCGCCTTGCACGCGTCACAATGTGTCAAGTCCACAAATTTGATTTTATTTCAATCGAAATCGAATTTATGCAAAATCACGCAGTTTCATCAAATTCAATTTCAATTCTTAATAGTCATTGAATCAATTCAGTTTTAATTGATTCATTTGATTTATGATCAAAATAAATAATAAAAGAGATGTTAAGAAAAAAGAAGCCAAATTATATATTACAGAAAAAAAGATTCGATTTGATGGATCTTGTTTGTCGAGACCAAATAATTTAAAAGCCCAGCAAAATGTATGCGGCCATGAAATGGTTATCAAGTGCCATGAAAATAAACACCTCCATCGGATAATAACACGGCAGTCAAACGCTAATTACACGTTTATCTCGCAGCTCTTTAACCCAACGGAATATACACGCGCGATCCAACAATATTTGCCATAAAATCAAAGTACCCTTCAGTGACGAAAAGTCGATCGTACAATTCGTTTCAAATAATACATTTCACGTTCAAACATTTTTTTTCTTCCAATTTGTTAATCATTCAATTATTGTACATTTTTAATTTATCAAATTAAAATTTTCCATGTTGTAAACATTATTTCAATATAAATCAAATGAGAGAGAGAGAGAGAGAGAGAGAGAGAGAGAGAGAGAGAGAGAGAGAGAGAAAGAGAGAGAGAAAGAAAATTGCAACAAAGTGTAATCGTCTGGAAGGTTTTGAAAAAAATAAAAAGGTTTTATCTCGCGTCGCGTTTTAATTTATTGATCCAAACATGAAAACAATAAATAACTGCAATCGTTCCCCCCCCCCTCCCCCTGCGAACATAAAGTTGAGCATAATGCAGTTGCTTTAATAAATGCAACATTATCGGGTTATGCCATACAAAGTGTCTGATATTTTGTTAACAGACCCATTTTATCGACAATATACCAGTTCGGTTAAAATAAATTAGCGAAAGTTGTCGTGGCGCGCGTTGCATCGAGCTGTTTTTCCAAAGCCAAAATCCACCATCGCAATAAATATCCTCTAATCAAATCCGAAATTATATCCAACCAGTTTTGAGATCAAATAATGATGTCATTCTGAATGTTTATTATTATTAAGAATATTTTATTTTGCATGTTACATTTTCAGTTGATATATAAATAATTGAGTGAAAAATGGATTCGTTGAAATGATTGTAAAATTGTAAGAGTTTTATGGTAAATGTTATGCGTTGATTTATCGCTGTCCGTCACATGGCGGTTTTTGATTTGAAGACTCGTAAAGTCGCGCGGGGCGAATAAGTAGCCGGTGATTATTGGCGTTGCACAGGGCTGTAAATTCATCTGCCCGGATGATATTCGTATGCGCGATAAGTGGCCGTGTAGCAGCAGAGAAAGCAGCGGATCGAACCATATTGCATTGTGGTCCGACATTTTTGCGCCTAGGCGAACCTTTTGAATGTTTCCCGCCGCGGAATTTATGGCCCACAATAATACCGACTCACACTGCGTTTACACGCAAGATAAGATTCAACAATCGCGCGTTTTAACAGCCGCGCATGCGCATTCCAACAAGCGTCCCGTGTTCGTACAATTTTTTCACCACTTTTCTATGCCCGTGAGCAAAACTAATTTTAACACAAACATTTGCATTTTATGTTGCTCTTGCAACTTCATAAACAAGGTCAAACTTGAGCGACATTTCTTTTCTTTTCTTTTGGTTCAACAAATATGTTCTTACATCCACAAATTTCTATCTATCTTACAGCTATATAATGTCAGTTACAATTAAGACAAATATCGTTGCTCGAAGAATATTTTTCTTCGTTCAAACGGTTATTTTTAGAAAAAAGTTCCCTAAATAGTTTCAGGGATCAAACAAAAATACCTATTAGCTTGATCATTAGTCAAATTTTTATTCACAGCTATTGTGACATCAATTTTTCACCTTCGATCAAATTTGATTATTTATCAAATGACCCTATTATAGATGAGTTTTTACCCTGTTGATTTTTTTTATTTACCCTCATGTTTGGGTGATGATAAAAAATTACACTTTTATGCATTGAGTGCGCTCTTATAAGGGTCCATAATCGTTCGTTCTTATTTGAACGAGTATGAACATTTATTGGTTTTATTTTTTTTTAATATTATTTTTACTATAGCAGGTATATTGAAGTTGATCAAAATATAGGATAAAATGTAAAAATGCGCTCGTGACTGATTGTTCATTAAAGTGTATTCATTAGGAGAAATAAAAATCGGCAAGATTATTTACAATCAGCCCCATAAAGTAATTGAAAATGAACGCATGATATGCAGCAGGGTCATTCGGCGGCCTTAAGAGATGCAAATGACAAATGCCAGATACCATAAGGACGTCTCGTCAAAAGTTAATAAATCGATAATGCTGCAGCGGGTGCTGCGCAAAAAGCGCGTAATTTAGCACACAGACCTTGACACAAGTCGATCAATCCTGCCGATTGACGATCGATTAATTAAATCAAATTAATGACACGTTTAAATTGAATACAATTTTTTATTCATTCGTGCCGATAAATTCAAATGATCGATTGTTCGTGTTCATTCGTCTTTTAGAATTGGAAAACAAATTTTAATTTTATTTTCAATTGAAAATAAAATTTCAAAAAGAAAATGGATGTTTTCAATTTGAATATAACAATTTGAAAGTATTTTATTCAAAAAGTGTTGTGTAGTACTTTGATGGAAATAAATTGGACATTATTTGAGTTGATGGAAATAGTTTGGGGGGAGGTCAACGTCGGCTATACTACGTCGTCGTACGTTAATTGCACCGAAACTGAAACGCGGCAATCTTGGAAATTTTGCTCGTGTGTCGCGTGCTTTCTTCCGTGCGAAGGCTTATGAATGGGCGAAATAAACAAACTCGCGGATGAATGTCCGACGGGCCACCCTCGCCTCTATAAATATAACGAGATTCTAGTCGGGCACGTCCCTTCATCACGAAATAGTTTCCCTTATTAATTTTCAAATAGTTTCTAACAAAACACAAATTCTCCCTCTTAATACATTTGAGAGGGTGTCGCAGAATTAATGTTTTTTATTTATTTTCAAACATTAAAACCATCCAAAATTTTCACTTGTTTTTTTTTTTTTTTTTTTTTCTAATTTTGCAGTGCGACACGATCTACCTCTTGATGTATTGTTCGTGAATTAAAGAGAGGCAAAATATAAGGGAAAAGGAAAAAAAAATTGATGAGAATGAAAAAGGGCTAGTGAACAAGTTGGCACGCTGAAAAATGCCCGTCAGACATTCCATTTTTTTATCCCCGTTGGAATGGAAAAAGGACGTATAATGTGCCTTTGGGAAATTGTTTCTACTTTCGTCTGGTCTATTGTTCCGATGAAGAGAAAACGAACTTCTTTCATCTACACGTGAACTTCTTCTTTCTGTTTCTACTTATTGATTATGAGCCGCTAAGCAAACATTCAAAATAATCGTCATTTCACTGCAGTTTTTGATAGAAAAAAAAAACAAAAACAAAACAAAACAAACAAACAGGCGGGTGAAAATTCGCAACGCGTGGGAAGCCGTCGCGACGGTGGCCCTTTCATCAAAAACCATATTCCGCGCCAGTAACAATCAACTCTCTAACACAAAGAACGATTCCTTCATGTGTCACGTTGATAAGCCATGAAAATTCGATTCGAAAGCATAAAAAAGTTTGATCAATTTAACTAAATGAAAACATTTAACAAAAACAAAACAAATAAAATAATCATCAAATGTAATTTATATATGGAATTAAATTTTTGTTTAAGAAAATATTGAAATCTTCTTGAGGCAAAACTGCGTGCTTTGATGTTAAAGGAATTTTGTTTTGTGATTTTATTTTTGTTTTACAAAGCGATGTGAGATTGAAAGTAATTGCATAAAAGTGTTTGGGAGGGGGAATACAAAAACTCAGGCGGAGGCTTTCTTCAGGTCGGCGTGAGTGAGAAAACAGGAACAGAGTGATGAATTGTAATCGCGCGCCTGTGGCTGTTCGTGTTTTGGAAAACGCGCCTGCATTTCTTGGCACTCGTGCCGCGTGCCCCAAAGCTCGCCGCGCACGACATGCTTCTTCCTTTAGCTGACTAGAAACTAGACGAACAAAAATACTACGACGCACTGAGTCATTCGGGCCGTTGCCCTGCGCCTCTCATTTTCTTCTTATCCCTTTATTAATAAACGCAACTGGTTTATTTTAGCTCCTTATACATTTCCGATTCACTTTCAACCCTCACAAAAAGTCGTCCTTTCACTTTTTTTTAACTCCCGCCATCTATCTAGCATGCAGTAGGTGAAAACAATTTCTTTTTTTTTTTTTTTCGAAAATATAAAATATATCGAGGGCTTAGTTTTAAAATCAACAAAATGAGATATTGAAGAAAAATAACTTGTCACCAATTTTCTAATTAATAGAAACACAAATTAATAGAAATTAAATTTGTTAGAAAATATTTCAAAAAAACAGTTGTAATGCTATTGCGGAAATGAATGCTCATCAAGTTCGTCTGGGTGATCGGCCTAAAATGTCTATATTTTTGAGACGCCAAGTGTCTTAAATTAAGACATATCTTCGAATCGTCAGTTACTTGGTGTGATAATTCAAGATGATGTTTTTGATGAGCGAATAGAAATGTGAGTGTAGTTTTAATCAATGCATCAGAACCGATGTGTGTATAGCAGAGATGATCAGAGAGGGAGGGTCAGAGGCCAACATAATGTGACATCCTGTCGTTAGTTTAACAACACGTCAAATTACCATACGTGTCGGGTGCGAAGCAGTGCCTCTCATTTCGAGGCCATGTGTTAAGACACACACGACGGATGTCCCTTTTTTTTATCACTTCCCTGAAAAACGAATTTTGTGTGTGTGTGTGTGTGTTATTTCTGCCTGGCAAGCGGATGCACACGTTTGAAGTTTCACCGTGGCGTTGATTGGCCCTGGCGTTGTATATCCGGCGGCGCTAATTTCTTTGATTTGGCATTTTTGCAATTGAGTTGTCGACCGCTGATGAAGAAGTTTGGCTCGGCTGATTGTTTAATGAATTAGATGGAATGATCAATGGCACAGAGAAATAGACTCGGCAGTGAAAAAATGATTGCAATGAATGGGACAGGCGCGAGAGCACCGAACTTACCTAATCTCGATTATCCCCGAGGATAATTTCCAACGGACCACACGTAGGCCGGATGCTATAACGTACACAGATATACGTACTATTTATACGCTTCATTGTCTGTTCAATTCAATACGTATTACGCCATGTATTGCGCGCTTGATGCTACAAACCTTTTTTTTTCTCCAAATAATGCTTATTACAAATCAAAACCAATTTCCAATACTTTAAAAATTGTTTACAAAATAAGCGATCAAAATTTGTACTCAAAATTTGAATGATTATTTTCGTGTATGAAAAATATCAATGTATATATGTATTTTATATAATTTGTTTTTGAAATTTGATTTTTTAATTTTGAATGATGAATTTTGATGAAATCATATTTCCGGTGAAATAATTGCTGAGTTGAGGGAATCGCAACCAAAAAAACCGTTATCCGAGATCTTTCACTAGCGGGGATAATGCGCATGCAAACAAGTCTCAAAGTATATCATTAAATTGATAAATTACAATAATCCGTGAGGCCCGTAATCTATGTTATTATTATTGAATAAAATATTTTTTTGTAGTCTATTACACTTTAGAAATGGTTGCGCCAGATTACACGCACACAACATCATTATGTTTTGCGACGCGATAATGCCCTCTCCATACACAAATATGGCTTGGATCCTCATGCTGCTTTATTTACAACCAGCTCAAGTTGGCTCAATCTGAGCTTTTGAATTATTAAATACACAAATCTTACATCTTGTCATTTCTCAAGTTTTGATGATATTAAACAATTTAATTCTATGCTTTATATCGAGAAGAAAACAAATTGAAAAGGTTGCTTTGATGTATAACAAAATAGTGTGTTGTTTTTTTTTTTTTTTTTTTTTTTTTTTTTTTTTTTTTTTTTTTTTTTTTTTTTTTTTTTTTTTTTTTTTTTTTTTTTTTTTTTTTTTTTTTTTT